>VDFB02232707.1:19486-55720 GCA_007258455.2 Sequoia sempervirens
CATCGGCAGTTCGGCAATTTTCGGCAGTTCGACAGTTTTTGGCAATCCGGCAATTCGCACCGGCAGTTCGGCAGTTTTCATAATTTCGGCAGTCTCGAGAGTTATAAAGTCGGCTGGAATCGCCGAATTGACAGAAAAATGGACAAGGGCAAGAAGGCGATGCAGTACCAGCCAAAGGTAGCCTCGGCTGCGAAGAGAAAAAAGATGGATGTCGATAATGACACGATGACATGGGAGAACCTGACCGGCAACGAGTGCAAGCAATGGTGGCGAAGCACTCCCGACGACCACTCTCTGAAGGTTGCGCTTCGACACGCTCGGGTGGACAAGGCTGTGCTCGTGCCCTTTTTCAGTTCTCGGGAGTTCGAGCCTTGGCTGAAGGCGATGGTGGAGAACTACTGCAGACATACGCACAAGTCCGTCATTGATTACAGAGGTTGCCAAGTGACAGTTTCATTCTGGCCTCAGGACTTTGAGCGGGTGTTCGGCGTCCCAGCTTCGGGAATAGGGGTTAATAAACCCAAGAAAATGACGCAGGAACACAAGGAACTGCTGGTCAAGCAAGTATGCCGAAGCGACTTGTCAGCCGAAGAACAGCGTACCATATGGAATACTGGCAATCGAGGCCTCCGGAAGAACCACCTAGCAACGGCAGAATGGAAATGTTTGCTTGACCTAATGAAGTGCCGACTCACAGGGGCTAGCCGAGCGTCGGACATTGCCTTATGGCAGGTGGATTTCATGGTCGGACTTCGAGTTGGCCGAGTATACAACTGGGCGAGGCTACTCACAGAGCGGATGAGGGATTTTCTAGCGCAGAGGCATAAGGCCTTCTATATGACTCAGCACGCCATAGCTCTCTTTTTGGATGTCGTGCACACATAGGTGCCCGAGGGCAATTGGGGTCAGTTGCGGCCACTCACTCACCTAGACCCGGGATGGCCTACAGTATTCTACTGGTCGGAACTGGAAGTAAAGCAAACAGGCGAGGGCACAGCCTCGGGGAAAAAGAGGAAACAGAAGGAGGCGTCGGTGGAAGAGGAAACATCAGAGGAGGAGGCCTCGGAGGAGAGCGATGCATCTGACAGAGAGGAGCCTATTGACTTATCTTCCTCGCCATCGGAGTCTAGTCCACTGGCCGATGAGGAGGTGTCTATTGCCATCGGGGGTCAGGAGGCAGGCGAGATTGATATACCAGTATTGCAGTCGGCAGGATTTACTCTTCCGGCACCGCCAGCCAGCCCGAGTACACACTCAGTCACGTTTACCCTCCCTGCTGCGCCAGTTGGAGTTGGGCGGATGTTGAGGGTAGCCGCTTCACTACCAGGAGCATCTCCAGGGTGGGCACCTCTCGCCACCACATCATAGGGGGCACTCACTGTATCGGCGGCAGGTTCCACTGCCTCGGTTGAGATCTTGCCCGTGATTTGTTCTCTCACCACCGCCAGCCAGGCGGTGGCGGAGTAGCTACCTCAGTAAGCCCAGGCTGAGCCGGGGGCCCGAGGCGATCTGACCTCGGGAGCACCCGGGGTGCCTGGTCAGTGATTGGGTGGGATGGGTGGGCCTCACCTTGGACGTGGCCGAGCCCAGACCAGCAGGAGAAGAGTCCCTCGGAGGGACAAGGGGACGAGGAGGGGCCGATCATTCACACCCAGCAGAGTGAGACGGCCAGGATCGGCGAAGACACACTTGCACACCCGGAGGCGAGCATAGCAGAGGCACCAGAGACGGCCATTCAGGAGCCTCAGCCTGTAGTCGGGGAGCCGCCCCAAGAGGAGACAGAACATTGTATACCTTCTGATGATGAGGAGAACGAGGAGGGTGCTTCCATAGAGGGCTTTGTCGTGGAAATGTCACAGCCGGACCCGTCGGACCCAGTAGGCACGGTACAGAGATATGTGGAGGAGCTCGAGCACATGGGCAGATTGATGATCCGTGTGGGACAGGTTTCCAGGGACCTGAGGATTGGCCGATCGCCTCTGGTAGGCCAGGAGGTTCACCGCATTCGGGGATTTGTGCAGATGGGGTGTGAGGCGGAGTTTGCACGGATATTTGGCGAGGGGTGGCCAGCAGGAGAGACTCCTGCTATGATGAGAGCCTGGCGGGGTCGGCCACCGAGGCTAGTAGGACGGGATGCAGGCGTCTTGGAGAGTCTATACTACATCGAGCTGGCATTCCGAGATGTTTTTCTTCTGATGAAGCGCCAAAGATTTTCCACTGATGTAGCAGTATCTCGCCGAGTGGATGCCTATAGACTTCTTCAGCGGGTCAAGGATGAGTCTGCTGCGACCATCAAGAGCATTCAGGATAACTTGACTGAGCAATCTCAGCTCGCCAGTGACAGGGGAGCCCGATTGGAGATCTTGGAGCCTCGGGTGGCAGCCTTGGAGGAGGAGGCACAGCAGAAAGAGGCAGCATGGCAGCAGAGAATGAGAGCATTGGAGGACCAGTTGGCTGCAAAAGAGGTAGAATTGGCGGCCAAGAAGGCCGAAGCAGAGCAGGCAAAGAGCCAACTGATGGAGGCAGCCCGGATGGTAAGGCGGCGAGGGAGAGGGAGATCCTGGCAGATCGGCAGCTTCGCACACGCACGGAGGAGCTGAGGCGTCTGAGAGCAGAGCATTCTTCCACCACTCCGACGTCATCTGTGCATCCAGGGACGCACTCCCTTCCCCCTACTTCTCAGTAATCTTATCTTGTTGTATGTATGTCGTCTGGAAGACGACTTCCTTTTTGGGGGGGATGATGTTAGTCGGATGTTTTACTTTGTTGTCGGCCGTAGTCGGCCGTGGTCGTAGTCGGCCAATTGTCAAATAAAACAATAGTTAGTAAAGAATAATAATGTCATGTAATGTCATGTACTCTCGGCAAAACATGTTCTGATTAATGTTAATGTAATGTTGTTATGAAGCGTCGTGTCGGTTGGTTGTCTAACCACCGCCGAGCGTTATATGTAGTCGGTTGGGATAGTCGGGAGATAGTCATGAGTTATGAATAATGAATGAGTTTTGTTGCCGATGATTATACTGTAAGCATTGTGATACCCTTTGTACATGATATTTGAGAATGAATAAAGTTTCGGCATTTTACTATGATATCTTTAGTTTACTGTTTTATCCTATGTTCATGTTTATTACGAAGTTTGCGAGTAGTACGTAGAGTTTGAATCCCATTCCATAGGCAAACAAAGGCCAACCCCAAAATCAGTCAATTCAAAGGGAAGTCCAACCTCCTAGCTCTACAATAGGTCAAGCCTTCGGCTCTAAGATTGAACAGATGGGTGAATTTGTGGCAGAAGAGTTCAAGAAAGTAAAAATCAATTTATCTGCCTTTGAACTACTCAAGGTCCCTGTCGTAAGGAACAACTTCTTTAGGGTACTCAATGGGACCCCATCCTCTAGCACGACACAGGAGGCCTCAGCCAAAAAGGGCACCTTTGAAGAACCTAGGCAAGAACCTATGATACAGGATAATATCGAGAAAAGGAAGGATGTTCCCTTAAATCAGTCTACAGGTAAATAGCCAGAAAAGGAACCAGACCAGAACAATAGACAAATTTCCAAGGATCAGTGATCTAGATAGATTAAGGATAAATCTGGTGATAAGAACAAAGCTCAAGTAGCTCAGGTAGGCATGCCCATGGGCCTCTTCCAAGGAAGATTGGAAACTCCCCCTTTCCTTACCACCATTTGGATATTTGGGAAAAACTTGCATAACTGCCTACTTAATTCAGGAGAGTCTGCTAGTGTTATGCCTTTGGTAGTATGTAAGGCTATTAGAATTACTCCCAAACCCTCTAGGAGGAAGGTGACCCAGTTGGAAAAAACAAAGATCAACATTGTGGGAGAAATGAATCAGATCCTGATGCAAATCGCTGTGGATCCAAGGATACAACAAGTCATTGATATTCAAGTGGTAGACATTCCCGATGCATATGGGATCATCCTGGGAAGAGAATTCACCAAAACATTAAATGGATATGCTGCCATAGACCATTCTCACATGTGGCTGCCATGGAAAGGGTTGCCAAATCAAATCTGTGTAGATCACGAGCCCCGTATGAAATATATGATCACAGAGTACAATAACCTAAATGAGGTGCTTTTTTTTGAGACATAATTGAGAAATTACTATCCCTTCACCTGTCAAGACGAATTCCAACCCCAGGAAGAATATGTCGCAAAAGTATTCTTAGTATAGTGCAGCCCTCCAACCGACCTTACTCAAATGCCTCCAAGTACAAAAATGCTAGTAGAATTAGACGATAAAACCGATGGAGGTGACAACTAGGGATTATTCAATGGTTTCCAAGGATTCATGGAAAAGTGTGCAAGGGATCAACTCAGCTTGGGTGCTCGAGTGAATTTCCAGGATCTCTTACTGCCAAATTGGTGCAGGATTCACAATGCTGCCCACTCTGAGTTTGATTGCTGCTTGTGTCAAATAGTAGTAGAGCATGTCAAAAAATTAGCTATCCCTCAGAAGGAAATGCCAAAAGAGGTGCTAGTAGAATTACCTGTTCAACATGCCAGGCTGCAGGATTCCCAAAAGATTACAGGAGCAACCACCCGGCCAGAAGGAAGTGAGAGCCAAGTCGAACCCAAAGTCAAATTTTTTTCCAAGTTTTGGAAGCTCTGATTTGATGGATCTAAATCAAAACAAGGAGCCGGTGCTGGGTTCGAGCTCATCAGTCCAATGGGTAAGGCCTTCCTTGCTGCCCATAGGCTGCAGTTTTATTGCACTAATAATGTAGCGGAATACGAAACATTAGTGCATGGTCTTCTTATGGCCTTAAAGAAAAATGTTAAAATATTGCAAGTATTCGGGGACTCCGAACTTGTAGTTAAACAAGTTAGAAAATTGTATTCCTGCCATGACAGAAGACTTGCGAACTATAGTCATAGGGTCTGGGATCTCTTCAAAGGCTTAGACGCATTTAATATACAATTGATCCCTCATGCTCAAAATCATACAACCGATGCCTTGGCTCAAGCAACCAACACTCTGCAACCCCTTTCCTTGTCTAGGCTTAAGAAGTTTACAGTTGAGTTGACATCTACACTATCTGTCCTGGACAATGTCACTCACTTTCAGGTCTTCAATGATGATAAGCACATCCTTGAATTCATCATAAGTTTCGATGTCTTCATGACCCAAATAATTGACGAAGCTGATCCAAAAGAGGCTGAATTGGACATAGAGGGGGTTATCAACCTCAAAACCAATATGATTCCTAGGGGCATGGTTCAGCTCGAACACATATTTGATTTGGACTAGATCAGAGACCAAGACTGACAGATAAAGAAGGAAGCTATAAGCAACCAGTGCGATGCTTACAACTTTGGGACAACCAAGGAAACCAAAAATGTGTTTATTGGCAAAGTGTGCACGCCTAAAGAAAATAAGGGAATCATTGATGCTCTGTGAAAGTATCATGATGTGGTGGCATGGAGCTATGAGGACCTCAAAAATTATGACACCTCCATCATCACGCACACCATCCCTCTCAAGACAGAAGTGAGGCCATTCCATCAACAACAACACCCTATTAATGCCTTGTTAGAGCCCATCATTTACAAAGAGGTACAAAAGTTGCTTTCAGCAAGGATTATTTTTCCAGTCAAGCATTCCACATGGGTAGCCAACTTGGTCCCGGTCAGAAAAAAGAATGGAGAAATAAGATTGTGTGTGGACTTCCGCAGCCTGAACAGAGCTTCTGAGAAGGAAAAATATATGGTGCCTTCATTGGATGAGGTGTTGCAGATTGTTAACGACTCTCGAATGATGTCCTTCCTCGATGTGTACTCTAGATATAACCAATTTATGGTGTAGTATGAAGACCGCCACAAGACAACATTCACCACTAGGGGGACCTTCGCTTATAGGAGAATGCCTTTTAGGCTAATCAA
This sequence comes from Sequoia sempervirens, assembly GCA_007258455.2. NCBI lineage: Eukaryota > Viridiplantae > Streptophyta > Pinopsida > Cupressales > Cupressaceae > Sequoia > Sequoia sempervirens. Next base: position 25,393 of record VDFB02232707.1, read on the forward strand.
CGTCGGCACCACCTTCCAATGTGCCATGGATATTGCCTTCAAAGATTTGATTGGAAAATGCATAATCATCTATATGGATGATTTAACTGTGTTCTCTAAAAGGCGAAGTGATCACATCTCTGATTTATGCAAAGTGTTTCAAAGGTGTAGGGAGTTTGGAGTTTCCCTTAACCCAAAAAAGTGCATTTTCGGCGTGACTGAAGGTAGATTGCTTGGACATGTCATTTTAGAGCAGGGAATCTCTATAGACCTTGAACGTATCTAGTCCTTGCTGAAGATCCCACCATTGGGTAGCAAGAAAGAATTAAAATCCTTCTTTGGAAAGATCAATTTTGTCAGGAAGTTCATCATGGGTTTTGCTGAAATTGTTAAACCACTCAATGCCATGTTAAAACAGGATGCCAAAGTTGAGTGAGCTCCCGAAGCCAAACAAACTTTTGAAGAAATTAAACAGGCCATTGTTGAGGCGCCTGTGCTAGTCAGCCTAGATTACCTGAAGCCATTCTACATCTACTCATTCACTTTAGAGCATTCTTGTGCTAGCATTTTGACTTAGAAAGATGATAAGGGAAGCGAGCACCCGATTGCCTTCATGAGTGCTCCCTTGAAGGATGCTGAATTGTGATACCACAATGTGGAAAAGAAAGCATATGCCCTCGTACGGGGAGTAAATAAATTCTAGCATTATATCTTGTGTAACAAAGTGTTCACCATTATCCCCGACCCAGCAGTAAAAATGCTGCTCATGCAAAATGAATTGGGTGAACGAAGAGCTAAATGGGTCACCATGCTCCAGGAATATGATATGAAAATCCAACCAATAAGGTTGGTGAGAGGACAGGAACTTACCCACACGATTTTTGAAGTAGCAGCAGAGGCTGGATTTGAACTCACTGTGCAGCAATACCAGCTCAAGGGCGTTTCCTCGGGAGAATGGTACGAGAGCGTCGTCTATTATTTGTTGAACCACAAGTGTCCGCCTCACCTACAGGGAGTTCAAAAGCGTGCCCTTAGATTGAAAAACAATGGTTATATGTTGCAGGGGTCCATTTTATACAAGAAAAATTATAAAGGAATTTACTTGAGATGCCTTGGTAAGGAAGAAGCAAACCGGGTCTTGAGGGAATTTCATGACAAATTCAACACTAGTCATGGATCCGGGCCCTCCACTACACATTAGATATTAAAAATAGGATATTATTAGCCAACTATCTTCAAATATACTCATTTCCATGTTCATTCATGTCACACATGTCAGACTACCGCCACCAAGGAGAAGAATGTTGCTGTCCCATTGCAGCCTGTGTTGGAGGTAAGGCCGTTCGCGCAATGCGGCCTCGACTTCATCGGTCCGGTAAGCCCTCCATCATCCGAGGGACACAGGTACATTCTTACCACTACTTATTACTATACTAGATGGACAAAAGCAATTGTATGTAAGCAATGCACAATTGAGGTAGTCACAAATTTTCTGGAAAGTTTCATTTTAAATCGCTTTGGTTGTCCTTATGCATTGGTGTGTGATAATGGGCCTGCTTTTGCTTCATTGAAATTTGTTGGTTGGGCCTTCAACTATGGGATTGCCCTTAAATTTTCATCTAATTACTACCCTCAAGACAATGGCCTTACTGAGTCTACAAACAAGAACCTGATCACGGTAATCAAGAAGTTGCTAGATAGGAATCCCAAGGATTGGTATACCCAGCTCCGTTTTACTCTTTGGGCATACTGCACCTACCACAAAGCTGCCCTTGGTGATTCCCCGTTTCATCTTGTTTATGACCTAGAACCCATATTTCCTATCCACCTGAAGATTCCCACTCTCCAATTTATCAACGAATTTTATGAAGGAGGGGATCGTAGAGAAGCTCGGTTAGTTAAACTTTTGCATTTAGAAGAAGTATGAGACCATGCAATAGAAATTTTTTCCAAGCATCAGGGCATGGTTAAGAGATGGTTCGATCGCCGAGCCAAAATTAAGGCCTTTAAGATTGCAGATTTAGTCTTGTACTAGGACAAGGCCCATGAAAGAAAAGGGGGACACAACAAATTCAACAAGCTTTGGCTTGGCCCCTTTCAAATAGCTGAAATATTGGGAGACAATGCTTTTTGCTTGAAGACCTTAACTGGTGAAGATGTCCCGTTGCTAGTCAATAGGCAACATCTGAAGCATTACTTTCAAGCTTGAGCTCCCACGGGCTCCTTTCTGTAAATACCTGTGTATAGGTTAGATTAGGTTGTCTTTTGGCTTGCTTGCGTTCTGCTGCGTCGCTGTTTTCTGTTTTGCTCATTCCTGGCTGTTTCATTTTGAAAGGATGTTCTTCGTCTCTTTATGGTGGCCATACTAATTCAATGAATGGCTCGCTTTGTTGATTTGTCCTTAGTATTCTTCAGATAAACATTCATTCCCGACCATTGGTCCCTTAAAGCCGCTTAGGGATGGTTTCCTTGTCTGAACTCTATTTTAGAATTTGACCCTTAGTTGGCTCTTTTTGTGCATATCTTAGATCTCGCACAAAAACATGTTAATTATTCCTAAGGGCTGAACAATGGCTACTATGATACCCTGGTAAGTGAAAAATCCAAAGTCCTCTCTAGTGACCACTGTGGTTCCCAAACCCATTGTAGGCTTCAACGCTTACATGGTCAAGCAAAAGATAAGAAAAGAAGACAAGTTGAAAGAAATATCAAAATAAAATCAAAAGAAAGATAATTCTGAAATTAACTGACCGCATGGGTGTGCGGATAATTCTATCGGGGCTATGGACGCCCGACTAGCAGTAGAGGAATATCCCTGGGGTCACAACGACAACTCTGTCAGGGCTATGGACGCTTGACTGGTAGTGGGGCAATGTCCAGGTTACTTTTGGTGTTGGATGATCTAAGTAGCTTGCTCGGTTGGATTAGCAGTCACTTGGCTTAGTCTCGGGGAAAAGAATGAATCCACGCCACACACACTTCTGAGATGTCTCGTACATTGACCCAACTAAGGTTCTTGTTCTCCCAGTTCACTCTTGAAAGTCTACTCCTGGTTTGGGAAACCAAAGATTCTGGGTTCTGAATGAACACTTATCCCTAGAATGCTCGAGAGTATTTCCTAGCAGAGTCGCCATTTGTTGTGCCCTCAGCACACATGCCTCATTCGGAATGGGGACCCTCTTTTCTTTTGCCTTGCTGGGTCATTTTTGTCACCGCCTCATTTTACGTGCCCCTATTTTGGCATCCCTAATGGTCAACATACCCTTGAAGCGCATCCTAAAGTGATCATGTTTTTCCCACTCATCTTTGGTTAAGCCCTGGGGCTTTTCAGACATTCGTTAGCAGTTTTCCTCTTGCTAACAGCTCCGGGCCCACCTGAGCCCGGTCCTCTTGGTTTCCTCCTTTGGGCTTCCTTTGGGGGTTCGTCGTTCCCAAAATGGCAAAAGGCGTCTGCCTTCCCGAACCCCGGGCCCTGGTTCGTCGATCACCGCCAGGTTTCTTTTCCATAAAGTTCTGGACTGCTCCTACGTCCTCCGAGTCCAGACAGCTAGGTTGCCGTTCCTAGAATTCTCTTGACCTTTGCTGTCTCAAGCAGCAAAACCTCACCAGCGCTCCACCCTTTGGGGTCCGAACCCCTCCTTGCTGCCGATCTTAAAAGGTAGTTTTTGAGCGGCCGTTTCGACGCATCCTTTCAGACTTCTGAACCTGGACCTCCCGTCGCCGTCTGATATTTTCAAACTCACCAACCAAAGAGTCAGCCATATAGGCATTAAATGAAGCTCTTAATGGCAAAGGGGGTTAAAAATATCAGGCCCCAACCTGTCATTTTCATTTGTCAGGATTGTAGAAGAAGTCAGAGTGCTTTCCTAAAGAGTTTGTTGCCTTCGTCGATTGCCGCCCTATGCCCATCGCCTTCATTTGCCGATCCTTGGTGGATTTAGCAGCTTCCCTCATCAGACTTCCAAGGTAGGTTTGCCATTTCACCTCTCGAGAGTTTTTCATAATTTTAAACGCCTAAAATTGAATAACATGGATTAAAATGCATTAGATAGATAGATAAAAGCAACACCTAAAAAACCCATGTCTTGGAATCCTTAGAAAACCTCCAAAGCACCCTCGAATCCACATTCGGAAGTTAACCTCGTCGTAGCTATTCTTCTCCCAGGGGAATTTGCGTCTTCCAAGCCCGGATCTTCCTTCTGCCACTGGTGAAACCTTAGAAAATTTTTCTGCAAACGGCTGCACCCTCTCTCGGGCCCGGCTCCTCGGACTTCCCTCACCTGATTGCCATCAAAATTGCAAACTATGAACTTCAGAAATTGACCTTCATTTTTCCTTCCCGGGCTCGAAACCCCAGACTTCCATGTCTGGAATCTCGCTAGGCATTTTCCATTCGTAAACGGTGGAATGACCTCATCTTCCCGGCCCTCGGAGCCCACCTTGCATCCCGCTGTCTAGTGTTTTTCGCTCAAAATTTAACCTTCTGTCATGGCCTCGGGTTCTGGTCTGCAGACTTTCGTTAGCAGATTTCCATTGCGGCTTCAACTGGTCAAAACGACCATCTAATGATGACCTTCTGCCGCCCGGACTCCAAGCCTGCTTTCGACACGAAAACTGAATATTGAACTATAAACGTCCTAGCCCTCGCCAGGCTCCGGCCTCCAAAATTCTGTCCTATGCCCACTGCCATGAATGGGGAAAAATTTGCTTTCCTTTCTGACCTCTGGGCTCTTCCCTCCTGTTCGTCGAGAGAAACTTCAAACGAAAAATCAAATCCCAAGCTTGATGTCGGGTCCGGTCTGCTGGGCCGCTCCATCTGGGTTTCCGTTTTTGGATTTCCATTCTGGAACGGCAAAACCTCAACGTCTTTTCGGCCCTGAGGTCTTGAACTAGCTGCCGTCCTTCGAGCTTCTAGGTCCTGAACTTCAGAGTTTCATCCTCGGAACTCCGTTTCTGGCCAGTTGTGTCAAATGGTGAACCTCTGACAACTTTCTGAGCCTGAACTTCTGAGAGCCCCAAAAGTGACCTAAACGACCTCAAATTGGAAAACTAACCTTGACCCACGTGCTCAAATTTGGCCCTCTTCAACGTGAGCCCCTCAAACCACCAAGATTTGAAGTCGGGAAATTGCCTGGATTACACCACCCTATTTACCCCTTTCAGAACAACATTTCTACTAGGGAAGTCTGACCCTCCAAGCCCGGATTGTCCGAAGTTCCTCCAATCAATGGATAACAATATCTTGAAGTAAACATTTGATTTCATCAATCATACTTTGTCTAAATTATATTTTTACTAACGCTCATGCCTTTATAATCGGTTGTACTCATTGTGTCCATGCTTGCAGGATATATGGAATCAAGTGCAGGACCCTCAGGAGGAACTGCAGAGAAGGACAAAGGAAACAAGTTAGGAAAAACTCCTCGTGGGAAGGAGGATAAGGACCCAATGAAGTTCCAGTTCCAAGGTGAACCTCTGCAATCAAAAGTCACCATGGATTGGAAAGAAATCTTAGACACCAATATCGGCCAGGTCGATATTGATGAATTTAAGCAAAGGGTCATAATTCACCCAAAGACCGATAATGCCAGATTAATTAGGCAGAGCGGAATTGCAAAAGCTGTAGGTTTCCCCCCATCTCTTATTGCCCTTGAGCTTGTCATGGCCTGCCGATAGGCCTACCAACCTGAAACAAGGACCATCATTGATAGAGATGAGAATATTCTTGTTGACATGTCAGCCGAGGGAATCACAAAGACCTTCCACTTTCCTATCTTTGAGGAAATGGAAGTGCCCACGATGGAAGAGGGAAAGGAAACTTGGAATGAGGACTTGATGGGTTGCAGAAGGTTGATAAACCAGTTCTGGCTCAAGGAGAAAAGAGGCAGTGTTGCAAAGGTCCCTCACAAACTCTTTCACAACGATTTCCATGAAGACTATCACGACTTAGTGACCATGCTGAGCCAAGTAATGGGCCTCCCTTCTGCAACATTATTTCAAGAATGGATGGTGTACTTCGTTGAGAAAATCATCTGTGGGAACGAAGATGTCACCACGAAGGCCTCATTCTACTAGGGAGGTATTATTAGCAACTGCTTCCATGAGTAGTTTATGAATATAAAAAAGAGCTCCAAATTCTACATGACCTCCTATCTGGTCTATTCACTAGCAAAATAGAGGCAGTATAGCGGGCAATTCGTGGCGCCCAAGGAAGAGCTGGGCCGAAAGTTGAAAGCCTATGACCGATATCCCCAGCTCCAATTTAGGAACTTCAAGAAGGAATACTACAGGGTGAACGATGCCTTTATAGGTCACATCATCTGATTACTTGGAGGGGATTTTGAGAGGAGAGTCTCTCACAGCGCGTAGGCGTTCCTAAAGCAATACGCTTTCCTGTACTTGCAATTCCCCAAGTTCACCTACATTCACGCCCAAGGTTTCATTGACAGGCCGAAAAAGCTGCCCCGGTACCCCAATGACTGGATAATACTATTGGAACTCTCTTGGCAGCTGCAACATGTCCACACCCTCCTCAGCAACAAGTATTTGGTAGGGATCTCTTATCCCTTTACCTTCGGGTAGGGCATGTATAAGCTGCAAACCTCCCAGTGTGCTAGGAATTCAGAAAAGGAACTGGCAGAGTACCACTTCCAACTGCACACTGCTCACCCATGAATGGACCCGTATGAGCACGTAAGAAAAGCACTGGGGCCAGAGTACACCAATTTACATCATGTTGAGGATTTCGAGGCAAACTGCCAGGATGACAAGGATGTACATGTTAGGCAGTACATGAGGATGACTGTGTACTTCGTAAGAAAGGTACAACTGTTCCCCATACCAGATCAAGTAGAGGAAGATGAGGGCACTGCCATGGATCCCCATTATAATGCAGTCACCAACTTACCGCTGCCCGCAATCGACTAGGATGAGTAGGAGGTCGATGAAGTTGACATCGTGACTAAACCCATCGTGGCCCGAACTGAAGAATGGGTTAAAAGATAAGTGAGCCAGCTAAAACAACAAGGAGTGGTCCTAACATATGAAGGGATGAAGAGTGAACCTAGTTCCACCAAGGATGTCACCACCACAACTTCAACGGGTGGGACATCCAAGTCTCCTTCTATCACCAAATTAAAGAAGAGGAAAGGAACAAAAATAGAGCAATCTCTGGATCCCAAGGTTTACACAAGGAAGGATTCAGGAGGCTCACCTTCCAAGAAGCCTAGGCAAACAGGGGGTACCATGGAGCCACCTGTAACCCAAGAACGTGATGAAGAAAGGACATATCTGCTAGAACCTCTTCCAGCTCTCCCGAACTCAACTGCTCGATCATCTGCCTCCCTGACCATGGTCGCCACATCTCCACTGACAGTAGACATCTCACTCCACCTTGCCCCTTCACCTTCAGCCGGGCCCGTAATAGTGATTGAATCCTCCTCCACTGTAACTACTCCTTCCTCCGTTGCCATGCCACCTCCATCGCTCCCACTAGCCACAACAACAACACCAATGCCCGCTCTCGCATTGCCTGAGGTTTTATTGAAGCACATGCAAAATATCCCTTCAGAGCTCTCCCAAATCTTTATGGACCCCACCCTTCAGGATGCCTTAGCGTAGGTCCTCGCTTTTGCCACACCCTCGCAACCTCCCATGGGACCACCAACAATAGAGGCCACGATGCTGATATCCAAAAAATTGGAGAGGAGGGAGCCAGAAGCCTCAAAGTCAGTTGAGGAGGCTGATGAATATTATGAACACCCTAAGTATGAGCATCCGAAAATTGAAAGGGTGGCCTACAAGGAGGAACATTCTCTTCCGAGAGTGGGGATGAGGAGGAAGGTGCCGGCTGTAAGGTCATCATACAAACCTTCGACGACGATCTCGAGGAAGAGATGGCCTGACAATTGAAACACAATGAAGAAGAGGCAGAAACGTCACCTCTCAGAGGAGGGCAGGAAGGCGACAAGAAAACATAAATTATAGAAACCCTTGCAGAGGAAAAACAACTAAAGATTGTGCCACCTCCTATAGAAGAAAAGGACAGGGAAGAGGACCAACCTAAGGAATACATGCACATGAGCAAACAGACTAAAGAGATAAAAGAAAAGGAAATTGGGGTAGAAGGAAGTTCCCGAGGACAGTTGATTACTAAACCTCCTATCAAATGCCTCACATTCACCCTAGATTCTGATGAGGAAGAAGGGGACAACACCAAGATGAAAGGTGCACAAACGAAAGGCCTAACAGGGGAAGGTGATGGCGATCAAGAGCCATCAAAAGAAGAATCTACCATGCCCAAATGGTTGGAAAGGCAGCTTGAGAAGAGGACTCCTGCTCCTAAGGATTTGAGAGCAAGGCTAGAGGCTATCCTAGCCCGAGCACAAAGCTCAACCAGAAAAGAGAAAAAGCCTAAAGTGAGATCCAAAATAATGATGGACGCTTCTGGGTATCGAATCACACAGATAGCAACACCCGTGGTAGGCCAGGCTGGTATAAGCTACAACATTTCCACCATCAACTTAGGGACTGCTACCAAAGAGTAGAAGGTGGGGCATCTCAAAGAATCAATAGCTACAGTGGTGCACCTGATAAAGCAGGAGAAGGTCTCGAAGGACGAACTCAAAGCATAGGTCATCAACATAGATCTCCAAACCCACAACTGAAAATAAGAGTAAACTGCAACCCAATATATAGGAAAAAAAAAGTTGTCCAAGATTTTATAGGATATGAAACATATCAGATCCAAAAATCACAAAGAGGTTAGTGGCTTATATTCTAGTGCTTCCATATAACCAAGGACTAAATCCATGAACCCAACATAAGCACCCCATTTTGTAGTTCAAATCGAGTGTTTCTCCATGTGATCAGGATGTATCTACCCATCCAACCCATCCAACATGAACACCTTCTCGCTACAATGACCACAAGGTAAAGGAACAAAACCACCAAACAAGAGGATACACACATATTTTCAAGCAAGAGCTCCAAGTTACCAAAACATAACCAACTCCATGAAGATCCATAATCATGAGCTCCCAATGCCCAACATAGATCACGTTGACAATATCCATGGCTTCCAATCTTGCAAATATGTAAAACAAAGTTAACTCATAGAAAATTTATTGCTGCTCCAATAGCCTTCCAACAACCTCCAATTCCCTCTAACAAATTCCCACAAGATTTCCAAGCTAAGAAAGCAAAAGGAAGGAATACCCAGAACCTAGTTAACCTTAAGCTATGATACCAAATGATGAGAAATAAACAAGTTCAATAGTGATTGTTAGGAAATTGAATCTCTATCCAAATATGATTTCCATAGATGAGAAACAAGGTTTGGACTATACCAACATGAAAATCTGAAACTTATATGCAAATTTGAAAATTAATTTACCTTAATATGGAAATACCATGATTAGATCCATCTTCTTTATGATGTAAAAAAAAACCAACATATCATGCTTGTAAGCACTACCTTATGTGAAATTATAACTGTTGTCGAATAAAGTTTGCACCCTTGCTAAGCTATCAACTATAGCAACCTATCGACACATGGGAACACTTTGAAGTTGTGGGTGACCTGAGAATGAAGTGAACCTCCAGATTATGGGCTGGTTCCCCTTAAGATACTTTGAGAAAAACTGAAAAATGATAAGGGAAAGAGTAAGATGGATATACTCAAATTTAAAACCTATCACTAACATGTGATACACCAAAGATAAAATATGACAACACTGCAGAAAAAATCACAGAAAATCTCAATAGAACTAAACAATCTCACAATATAGAGATTTATGTTTATAAAAAATGAGTCTACGTAAGGTTTCGACTGTTCTAGTGCTTCACACAAGGAAAACAAGATGTCTTCACATATATAAACGCAGTAGAAAGAGATCACTAACATAAACCAACTTTATGACATAATATTCTTTGCATCCAATACTGAAGGAATCTGATAAAATAGAGGATTACACAGGATTTTATCATGCAACTCACAAGCAATACTAAGACAACAAAGAAAATCTGAAAGGAAATGACTTTCTATTAAGGAAATGAGGAGTCCTTGTGTTACAGGTCTATAATATTATGAAAATGAGTTACAAAGTCTGAATAATGCTCTTTTAGCAATCTCCTAACCAAGAACTTTTTTACAAAAAGGCAAAAATGTCATATATACAACCTGGGAGTGTCGACCACTACACTAGGGTTTCCAAAAATAACCGAGTTGGCACCTGGACACGTCGGCGCGAAGTCAATGGATCATTAAATGCTCACCCCCTGCTCATGTCAGTGAAGCTCATCCCTGGGCATGGCCTCCAGATTTTTAATAGCCGTTGCTTTTATCCTCCAGCCTTCGAGTCCACCATTAAGATTTTGTTAGGGTCATCTTGAATGCTCTGTGACGTGGTCATTAATGCTACTCCATGCTCCAGCTGCCATCTCCAGCTGCTATCGTGACTCATGGCTTCCTCACCTTTGAGAAGTGATATTAGATCTATCCACTAACTCTAGCACCATTACTGACTTGATTGGCCTTGACTCAGAGTAGAGCAATGTCTTCATGCTTCGTCGACCTCATTCGTAGGGGGAAGTCAAATAGTCAAACCACCTGATATGCCCTAGCATTTCAAAAAATGGTCAAGTTTGTGCCAGGTAGATTCCAAGGTGGTCAAAGGTTGCTTTAGAAGGATCGTGTGTCGGTGCAACTTTGGATGTCAGGGAGAAGTCATAGCAGGTGGATAGAGTCATACCGATATTCCCATTCTTTTGGCAAGACACACAACTGTCGACAAGACCTCATGGTGAGCTCCCAAAGTTATATCAATCTCACAAAAACCATCGGCAAGACCCCATCGGGTTGGTGAGAAACTATGGTGAAGGCAAGATCCTTCGGTGAGCTTACTCCATGTCGGGAAGACTTGGATGTCGGGGAGACATTTCTCCACACTCATTTCATTTCACCGAGACCACTTTGCTATCAACAGGACCTTTTGTCAATCTCCTCATCTCCTGGAGAAGGCACTGCTTTTTTCTGAGAATCTTCATAACTAGCGAGGTGGGGCTAAGACGGAACCGGAACCAGGACCAAGGGGAGAAAAGGGGGCGGAAGCAAAGACAGATGAATCCTGGCAGAAATGGGATCGGGATGAAATCTGTCACTGAAACTTTCTTCAAGTTTCAGTTTTAGATTCTGACCTAGATCCAGCCTCGACATAACTCAAAGGAAGGTGAAGGAAGGGAAGAAAAAGGGAAAAGACAAACAGGAGAAATCAACCCCGACAAAACCCAAGGAAGAAAGGAACAAGATCGGTGGAATGGGGAAAAAACAAAGAAGCAACGGAACCGGAACTGGGACCAAATCCGGGCATGAAACTTTATTCAAGTTTCAAGTTCAGATTCCGTTCCGATCCCACCCCTAACAAGACTCGAGACATGAAGGAAGAAAAGAAAACATAAGGGGGAACCAAGGAGGAAGAGACAACTCTCAGTCCCAAGCCAAAAAGAAAAGGAAAGAAGAAAGAGCGGGACCGGAAAGAAACCAGGAACTGAAACTTTTGGAAAAGTTCCAAGTTCTGGTTCCGACCTGATCTGGGGCCCAGGAAAAGAAATAAAATGCACAAGGAAAGAAAGAAAGAAGATGGGATTAGAATTAAAACCGATCCCTGGCAAAACCAAGCGAGAGCGGGGGCGGGGGCGGAAACAAAACCGAAACTGAAACTTTCATCAAGCTTCAAGTTCGAACTCCGTCCCGAACCCGCCTTCGACAGAGGCAAGGAAGAGAGGAAAGAAGGATAAGGAGGAAAGGGAAAAACTACCCCATGGTCAAAATGCACAGTCAAAGAAGAGAAGGAGGCGCATAAGCACGAAACCGGAATGAGAACGAAAATGAAAACTGGAACTTTGGAAAAGTTCCAAGTTTGGTTTTAGTTCGACTCTGCCTCCGACAAAAATAAAGAAGGGGCCCGAAAAAGAGGGAAAAGGCGGAACTGGGATCAGAACCAAACTAGGAAAAGGAACTGGAACCATAGAAAAGTTCCAAGTTCGGATGCCGACCTAGTTCTGCCCCCGATAGAAATAAAAGAAAATACAAGGAGGGCAAAAAAGGAAAGAGGGAAAGACAAGGAAAAACATAAAAAGAAAAACCCACCCCCAAACTGAAGATATGCACGCTGGGCTCAACCTTCTTGGGAGCCACATTTAATCCACGTGCTGATTTTGAAACATTATTTCCCCTGCATCTACACAAGTAACAAACAAGTTAGAAAATAGGTGATCTTGATGCAAGTGTTCCTCCATTTGGCCTTCGAGAACATCTAAAAGCACAGGTTACCTTGCCTGATTGAGCCCACAGGTGAAAAATGGGTAACATTTCTGGCAACCTTTGTTGGATGTTTTCCTGCTAAACATGTAGATCAGTATCCAAGGCCTATCCATTGGGTAACAGAGTCATGGGAAAATTCAAAAATAGACTTGGAGCAGCCTAAAGCATGGTTGTAACTCATTTGAGACTCTCAGAACACTGGAGAACTTATGAAAATATTTACTATGCTGGGACGGCACCTAGGGAATGAAAATTGCACCTATTTTCTAGAATTCAAATAGCTATGTACAGGTTTAGGTCCTTACCTCAGAAGCAACGTTTGAGGTGAACCCCATTCACTGGGATTGGTTCCACTATACCATCTAACCTAGATAGCTGGAAAGCATTATGCTATTTTTCCTTAGTAATAATATATGGCCCAGTCCAGAATGCATCAAATTTGGAGTGCCTTCCAGGCCTACTTTTAAATTCATCCCACTTTAGCACTATATCACCTTCTTGGAACACTCTGGGAGATGCCTTTTTATCGAATGACCTTTTCATTTGAGCCTGATATTGCTTAGTCCTTTTCACTGCTTCAGCTCTGAGCTCTTCAAGCTCAATTAATTGAGCTAACCTTGCTGTCATAGGCTCCTCCTCAATCATATCAAGTTGGTTCACCAGATCGAGGGCTGGGAGTTCCACTGAAATGGGCAGTCTTGCCTCTTTTTCATACACTAGCATGTATGGAGAAAGTCCTGTAGACCTTTTTGACGTAATCCTATCAGCCCACAAGGCTGATTTCAGCTTAGTGTGCTAGGCCTTTTGAGTGTCCTCCATAGTTTTCTTAATGATCCTTAGGAGGTTCTTGTTAGTGGACTCAGCCTGTCCATTCCCTTGTGGATAATAATTAGAGGATGTGCTCAAATATATGCCATTTTTGATGGCCTAGTCAGAAATTTTAACACTCATAAAAGCAAGGGAATTGTTTGACACAATGGAATATGGGATACCAAATCTAGTGACTAGCTCTTCATAAAAAATTCAAGACAACAGATTCATTAGCTTCTTTGAGTGTCACGACCTCAGTCCATTTTGAAAAATAATCAGTGGCTGTGAGTATCCATTTGTGGCCTGCACTTGATGGTGGGTTCACAACCCCAATAAAATCCAAACTCCATTTCATGAAGGGCTGATCAACTTGAATTGGTTGCAGCGGGAGGACTGCCAGTTTCTCTTTTCCAGCAAAGATAGCACACTCTTTGCATCTTCTCACCCATGTATGGGAATCTTTAAATAAGGTAGGCTAGTAATAGCCTCCTTTCATTATTTTAAGAGCTGTGGCTCTTGGAGAAAAGTGTCCACCAGCCGATCCTTGATGGAATTCATGCAATACTCTATTAACTTGATCAACTTCAATACATCTTAACAAGACACCACAAAAATCTTGTCTAAACAACACACCATTTAAAAGAACATAAGGTATGGATTGCGGTCGATAATACCTTCTTATGGATTTAGTCAGATCGGGAGGGCACTCACCAGTTAATAAAAAATGTGTCATTTCTATAACCCAACCAGTAAGAGCGGGTATAGCAGCTTGTTGTCCAACTTGGAATGTCAAAACTGAACTTTCCTCCTCTTTTACACTGTTGTTGCTGTCCTCAGTAAGTTGTTCGCAGAGACCTCTCCCTCTTATTAGCTTGGTAACCCTTATTTCAAGGTCATACTCCATCACCTTGGTGACCCAACTAGCTCTTCTATCACCCAAATCTTTGTTCAACAAAAACTCTTTCACATTGGGATGAGCAACCATCAGCATAATCTTGTTATTGGAAAGCATGTGTCTAAACTTCTTCAAACTTCTTATGACAACAAGAACACACTTTTCTACAAAAGTGTACTTGAGCTCGTAATCTTTGAGTCCCTGATTGAAGAACGCCAGGGGCTGATCAAATCCTTCATCATTTCGCTGTACAAGTATGGCCGAAAGTGAATCAATATTTCCATAGGCATATAAGATGAAATCCTTAGAAAAGTCAGGATTTAGAAGTGTAGGTGTGGTTGCCAATGCCTCTTTTATAAGCTTAAAGCTTCTTTTCCCATCTTCAGTCCAGCTGAAAGGTACACTCTTTCTCAGCATATGAGTTAGTGGACTTAACAAATCAGCAATGTCAGGGATAAAACTCTGCAAACCCTTTTTATGCGTTGGTAAAGGAAGAGCTAAGATAGCACTTATTCTTTCGGGGTCAATAGTAATACCCTATTTAGATACCACATAACCGAGAAATATTCCCTCGTGAACAACAAACACTCATTTTTTGGGATTAAGTGATATCCCAAATTCCCTGCATCTTTCAAAAATCTGCCTCAAATGACTCAGATGATCTTTAGCTTCCTTAGAAAAAATAGTGATATCATCAAGATAGACTAAGACTATTTTGTACATTAAACCCTGAAAGGCCATGTCCATTGCCTTTTGAAAAGTTTCCTCGGCATTAGATAAACCAAAGGGCATTTTCAGATAGGCCATGGTTCCCCATTTTGTGGTGAAGGCTGTTTTATATTGATCTTCCCTTTTTACCAATATCTGGTTGTAACCAGAATAGCCAGCTAATAGGGAAAATATTTCAGACCCTGAAACTACTTGCAGGATCTGTTCCATAGAAGGTAGAGGATGACGGTCCTTTAAGGAACCCTATTCAAATCACATAAATCTACATAGAGCCTGATCTCACCATTTTTCTTTCTTACTGGTACTAGGTTTGAAACCCATGAGGTATGCTTGATGGGAAAAATAATGCTGCTTTCAATCAACTTATCTAGCTCTTTTTTCATCAAAGGTTCTAACTTAGGATTCAAGGGCCTCTGTTTTTTCCTAACAGGCTTGGCGTTAGGCTCAAGTTCAATGGTATGTTGAGTAAGCTGGGGATTAAACCCCTTTAAATCACTATATTTCCAGGCAAAGATATCATTAAATTCTTGACAAAGCTGAATAAAAACATGCTTCTCTTCAGCTGTACATACCTTGTCGAACTTAAGAAGCTTTTCTTTGAAAACTTTGACTTCTTCATAGTGATCTTGCTGAACTTGAATACTCCCCTTGGGCTTTCTAGCTTCATCATCAATATTAAAAACAGATTCTAGGGTGACCAAGCCTTTTGGCAACTTATTGTTCTTGAGTTGAATAATCTGGTCGCCGTATTGGTGTTGTAGCTTTTCCTGGTTAACATGTGAGAACTCAGCTTCTTCTCTCAAAAAACTGACAATCTACTGGTCACTATCAAAAACTTGCCAGTGTATATTGTTATCAAGCACAACAAGCCTAACTACAATCTTGATATGGTGACTAGCTTTATCACTGCAAATCTCCTTCGAAATATCATGTTTAGCTCCTACGGTAGCTAATCTATCAACATGTTTATTCTGAGTTCTAGGAATGGAAATCAGATTAAATGCCTCAAATCCCTCTAAGAGGTCCCATACCCTATTCCTGTAAGACCTGAGCATATCATTTTTAACCGCATTGAGCTTTCTTACTTGATTGACCACCAACTCACTGTCACCATAAACTTTTAAATAGCTGATACCTCTTTGTCTTGCCCACTCCAAACCTTGGACTAGAGCTTCATACTCAGCAAAATTATTAGAACAACTAAAACAAAATCTGAAAGCTCGATAGTATTTATGTCCTTCTGGTGATACCAGCATACATCCACCACCAGCACCCACTCTACTCCTTGAGCCATCAAAATACAGCTCCCATAAATCATTTTCATGCTGCTCACCATGCTGTTCCTTACTCTTCAATATTAGGCACAAAAGAGTTCGTTTCATGCATCATATAAACCCTGATGTCAACCTCCTCTGGTTGTTCACCTGTACCAACTTCATGAGCTTGAGGTGCCCACTTTTCAAGAAGAATATCTGATGTTCTTTCTGTTTGAATCTCAACCTTTGGAACAGTAGGCTGCTCCACTTGTTCACTTGTAACCAAGTCGGCATTGATAGGAGACAGATTGTAAGGTTCAACATGAACCTTGGCTATGGGTTCTGATTTAATAGTGGCTTTAGTGCCATATCTAGTTCTGAACAGCATGTGAGACCAATCAGAAGATAGGTAACCACCTATCTTGGCCATAAAATCCCTGGATAAACAAAGGGAAAAGTATGGGGGCAACTCAATAATGTATATATCCTGTGGTATCACAAAATTGGGGCAGGCATGTAGAGTTAAGCTCAAATTTTTTATGACCCCTACTGTGTTCACAACAGTACCATCCAATTGTACTACCCCCTTCTCTAGTGGCTCATATTCAATTCCCAACTTATCAACAATTTCTTTGGGCATAACTGAACTACTAGCCCATGAGTCAATCATACAATTGTGAACCAGATGATCTCCTATGATTAATGACAAATAAAAGGGAGGTGGCTTGGCCTTAGCAGCTTGTCATTCTTTATCACCAATAGTAGTATTAGCCAACGCAACCTTCTCCTTTTCTACATTAGGCTCATCTAAGATACTTATACCGGATAAGGCTGATTGAAGCAGGTCCTTTTGACCCGGAATACTCAGAGAATCCCATATTGATATGGGTACATTAATTTTCTTCATATGCTCCAATATATTAAAAGATGTAGTAGGTCTAACCTGACTTTTAGGGGGAATAACATCACCTTTAACTGAAGGAGCCTGGGCTGATAAATCAGTCTGTTGTTTGTCTACCAAAGACTGGCCCCTTGGTAGCACTCGGATCTGGTCAGCTCTTGACAAGTTAGGAGCACTTTGATTTTGGTCTGGCCTTTGTTTCGATTGGGTCTGAACTGTATCGGGTTGATGTCCTTCATCTATTACCCTCTTCTTGCTACATGTATTGTCTGCAATCGAAGAATCAGCATGGACCACCCCACAAAATTCTTCCCCTTGCCAGTTTAGGAATGTAGACTCATGTGCTTGTTGCTCTTGCTGCTGTACTTCAGTCGTTACAGGCATACTATTGTTCTGAACCATCAAGGCTTGGTTAAGCATCCCATTTACATAGGTACTCTGATTATGGGGTTGATTACACAGAAAACACCACTCGTAATCTTGAACTAAATTGTTCTGGACAGACGCGAGCTCTCTGGAAGTGCTTGCAACATTAGAGTCATAAGCTTGATGTGGCCTTGAGTTGGGAGCAAACTTTTGGCCTTGATTATAAGGCTGATAAGATGGTCTATTGGTCTGATTTTGCTGGTAATTGGATTGAAATGAGGGCTGGTAAGGCTTAAAACCTTGATTTTGCTATTTTTTGAGATTAACCATCACATTTTCAAAGGTCGTTAAAAGGCCTTTAATCTCTTGTAGTTCATTAGACTAAACTGGAAATGCGTTTATTTGACCATTAGGCTGGGTATCAAGTGCTGACAATACTGGTGTACTTGGAACAATAGCCAAAGGAGGAACTTGCATAGGGATTGGAGGCTGAAGAGCAGGAAAGATTGGCATAGGTGGTCTTGGGGCAATTTTACCAGCCTGTATGAGGCTGTTTTCAGCTCTAACAGCTATGCTATATGCTACGGGAAGTGTATCACCTCCCATTAATTGAATCATCACAAAAATATCACTATTTAAAGCTCTTAAATAGTATAAAATGCATGATTGGTAGTAGGTCTTACCGTTTGTGGGATTCTATCCCACGTCCTTTGAAAACAGTGATTGAAATCTAACATATCTTCATGTGGAGCCCTTTTGATTGTAGACAGTTGCTCCACCAATGACAAGTGATCTGATTTATCTTCAAAAAATTTGCACAACTGGCTATCTAACTCATCCCATGTAGATGTGGAGTTGACAGGAAGGCCTCTAAACCATTGTAAGGCTTTTTCCTTGAAGGACGTTGCCAACAATCTGAGCGCAACATTTTCTTCAGTCACATGGTGAACAACACACAGGTTGGCAACATGTTTTATATGTTCTATTAGGGTGGTATGATCCTCCCTATAAAAATATGGTAAACCTCTTAAGGCAGCGAAAGGAATGTCATCATGCTGAGTCAGATTCAGTGGGTTGCCTTGGTTGAAAGCAACGAATGGCTGATTTCTCACTGCTGGAATCATTGTTACTGGGATATTCTTAGTGATAACAACAGGAACAACAGTATGTCCTCTAACAATAGGATTCGACTTGGATCTTCTAAAATAAACAACTGTCTTTTGAACCCTTTGGATTTCTCTCCCCCTTCTTCTAGGTGGGGACAACTGCAAATACTCAAAAACAGATGAATTACTCCTAGTCTACACTCTTCTCATGAGCAGCAATGCACTGGAACTGCTAAGTATGAGCTCGGAGTCGCCAAATATGCTAAAATTTGTCTCTTAAAGATTGCAATTTCTGCTGCACATACTAAACAACAGTATGATAGTTTTGATTTGAGACTGGAAACAATTCTCAGTCCCACCGGGCATGCAAAAAACTATTGTCGAATAAAGTTTTCACCCTTGCTAAGCTATCTATAGCAACCTATCGACACATGGGAACACTTCGAAGTTGTGGGTGACTTGAGAATGAAGTGAACCTCCAGATTATGGGCTGGTTCCCCTTAAGATACTTTGAGAAAAACTAAAAAATGATAAGGGAAAGAGTAAGAAGGATATACTCGAATTTAAAACCTATCACTAACAGGTGATACACCAAAGATAAAATATGAAAACACTGTAGAAAAACTCACAGAAAATCTCAATAGAACTAAACAATCTCACAATACAGAGATTTATGTTTATAAAAATGAGTCTATGTAAGGTTCCAACTGTTCTAGTGCTTCACATAAGGAAAACAAGATGTCTTCACATATATAAACGTAGTAGAAAGAGATCACTAACATAAACCAGCTTTATGACATAATATTCTTTGCATCTAGTACTGAAGGAATCTGATAAAATAGAGGATTACACAGGATTTTATCATGCAACTCACAAGCAATACTAAGACAACAAAGAAAATTTGAAAGGAAATGACTTTCTATTAAGGAAATGAGGAGTCCCTGTGTTACAGGTCTGTAATATTACGAAAATGAGTTACAAAGTCTGAATAATGCTCTTTCAACAATCTCCTAACCAAGAACTTTTTTACAAAAAGGAAAAAATGCCATATATACAACCCGGGAGTGTCGGCCACTGCACTAGGGTTTCCAAAAATAACCAAGTCGGTGCCTGGACATGTCGACGCAAAGTCAATGGATCATTAAATGCTCACCCCCTACTCATGTCGGTGAAGCTCATCCCTGGGCATGGCCTCCAGATTTTTAACAGCTGTCACTTTTATCCTGCAACCTTTGAGTCCACCATTAAGATTTTGTTAGGGTCGTCTTGAATACTCTGTGACGCGGTCATTAATGCTGCTCCATGCTCCAACTGCCATCTCTAGCTGCTATCGTGACTCACAGCTTCCTCACCTTCGAGAAGTGATATTAGATCTATCCACTAAGTCCAGTGCCATTACTGACTTGATTAACCTTGACTTAGAGTAGAGCAATGTCGTCATGCTCCATCGACCTCGTTCGCAGGGGGAAGTCAAACAATCAAACCACCTAATATGCCCTAGCGTTTCAAAAAATGGTCGAGTTTGTGCTAGATATATTCCAAGGCGGTCAAAGGTTGCTTTAGAAGGATTGCGTGTTGGTGAGACTTTGGATGTTGGGGAGAAGTCATAGCAGGCGGATAGAGTCATACCGATATGCCCATTCTTTTGGCAAGACACACAACTGTTGACAAGACCTCATGGTGAGCTCCCAAAGTTATATCGATCTCACAAAAACCATCGAAAAGACCCCATCGGGTCGGTGAGACACTATGGCGAAGGAAAGATCCTTCGGCGAGCTTACTCCATGTCGGGAAGACTTGGATGTCGGGGAGACATTTCTTTGCACTCATTTCATTTCACCGAGACCACTCTGCTATCGGCAGGACCTTTTATCGATCTCCTCATTTCCTGGCGAAGGCAGTCCTTTTTGCTGAGAATCTTCATAACTAGCGGGGGCGGGGCCAAGACGGAGCCAAAACCGGGACCGAGGGGAGAAAAGGGGGCGGAAGCAAAGACAGATGAATCCTGGCAAAAACGGGATCGGGACGAAATCTGTCACTGAAACTTTCTTCAAGTTTCAGTTTCAGATTCTGACCTAGATCCGGCCCCGACAGAACTCAAAGGAAGGCGAAGGAAGGGAAGAAAAATGGAAAAGACAAACGGAAGAAAGGAACAAGACCGGTGGAATGGGGAAAAAACAAAGAAGCAACGGAACCGAAATCGGGACCAAATCTGGGCATGAAACTTTCTTCAAGTTTCAAGTTCAGATTCCGTTCCGATCCCACCCCCGACAAGACTCGAGACACAAAGGAAGAAAATAAAACATAAGGGGGAACCAAGGAGGAAGAGACAACTCTCAGTCCCAGGCCAAAAAGAAAAGGAAAGAAGAAAGAGCGGGACCGGGTCTAGAACCGAAACGAAACTAGGAACCGAAACTTTTGGAAAAGTTCCAAGCTGGGGTTCTGACCTGATCCCGGGCCTTGGAAAAGAAAGAAAACGCACAAGGAAAGAAAGAAAGAAGATGGGATCGAAACTAAAACCGATCCCGGTAAAAACCCAGCAGGAGCGGGGGCGGGGGCGGAAACAAAACCAAAACTAAAACTTTCATCAAGCTTCAAGTTCGAACTCCATCCCAAACCCACCTCCGACAGAGGCAAGGAAGAGAGGAAAGAAGGATAAGAAAGAAAGGGAAAAACTACCTCACGGTCAAAACGCACGGTCAAAGAAGAGAAGGAGGCGCACAAGCACGGAACCGGAACCAGAACGAGAACGGAAACTGGAACTTTGGAAAAGTTTCAAGTTTGGTTTCAGTCCGACTCCGCCTCCGACAAAAACAAAGAAGGGGCCCGACAAAGAGGGAAAAGGTAGAACCGGGATCGAAACCGGATTAGGAAAAGGAACCAGAACCTTAGAAAAGTTCCAAGTTCAGATACCGACCTGGTTCCACCCCTGATAGAAACAAAAGAAAAGACAAGGAGGGCAAAAAAGGAAAGAGGGAAAGACAAGGAAAAACATAAAAAGAAAAACCCACCCCAAACTGAAGATATGCACGCTGGGCTCAACCCTCTTGGGAGCCACATTTAGTCCACGTGTCGATTTTGAAAAATTATTTCCCCTGCATCTACACAAGCAGTAAACAAGTTAGAAAATAGGTGATCTTGATGCAAGTGTTCCTCCATTTGGCCTTCGAGAACATCTGAAAGCACGGGTTACCCTGCCTGATTGAGCCCACAGGTGAAAAATGGGTAACAATAATAACAATAAATAAAGAATATCATCACCATAAGATAGTAGCAATGAGGCACAAATCAGCAACACAAGGTCATCACATAACATAGGATTTATGAGGATAAACCCTTGCGAGAAAAACTCCACCAAGAAGAGAGACCAAGTATGTGTTATCATCAAATAAATTAGATTACAATACAACCACTTCCATTCTCATCTTTTCCTCCAAAATGGACCACTTGTGAGCCTATGAACAACCTCCTTATGCCTCAACCTATCCTTGTTCCTGTAGAGTAACACTACATTCAGCTATCCCTCTTACTTTCTACATCTAAAGAGTCGATTTTATAGACTTGTGAAAGAATCTAATGCACCAAACATGGTGCCCAAAGATGAAAATTTATTCAAAATGTCCCCAACCTTTAGATTACCTCCTTAGAATTCAAAAGGACACCAGTTTTGGCTCTAATACTTTCCCTCCAACTTGGGCGCCCAAACATGAGAGATAAACATTACATTAAATATAATAAATGATGGAAAACCAAGTGACATATGTTGCCTCATTCCAAGAACCCACTTGGAGAATCCCAATAGTCACTCATTTATCATTTCCTTTATCTCTTATTATCCCATTTTATGCGTCCACATGTGGGGAAAATAATTTTAAATATTTATATCCACAACCCACCTTTACCATTGCTAGTGGACCCATCACCCCTTATGAGTATATTACAAATAATGGTAAGAATTAATATTATAAAATGTTTTCCCAATACACCCTAAGTGCCTAGAGACACTTTCCAAGGATGTTGGAACCATGACATAGGATTTACAAGGTGGATGAAAACTTAATCCTAACATGCTAGATAAGGCATGTTTACTGAGAAGAAAATTTAGCTACAGATGAGATGGCCAATTTAGGATCCTTTGTGGAAAATATTAAATTTTGGAATGATGTTCTAATGATATCGTAACATGTGAGAAAATCAATCATAAATGAAGTGACCTTTCAAATTGCACAACATGCCAAAAACTAATCTATATCTCTCTCAAGATTGTTATGACATGTATCCTCTCAGCTACATGAAGGATAATTATTTCTTCCCGTTTTTAGATCCTCATATCAGGTTTGCCTCATCTATGGTTGCTAAATGTTACTAAATGATTTTTTAGTGGCTAATATTCACCAATTAGCTAATAGTTGAAATTTTGGATTCAAAATTTGGCTAATAGTACAAGTTGTAAGATGACCTAAATTGCCACATGTTTACAAAATTTTATTTTAGCCCTAGTTAAATTGCTAGAACATTTATTTTGTTAAAATTTTAAACTAAAAAATCCACCATAATATTTGATACCTAATAATATTAGATTCGCCTAAATATTATAAGTTATGGTAGAAAATAAAATTAATTCGCTAATAATATGATATAATTATTGATTAATTTAGGGGTATATCACCAATTTTTAATCACCAACATTGACTTTATTTAAAATATAATGGTTGTGGTTGTATTCCATGGGTTAAAATATACTAATAGGGCTTCAATTCCCATCAAGCCCAAAATTGTATTTGTATTGTTAAATATTTATAATCTAATGGTTGGGGTTAAATTATGTGGGCCAAAATATACTCATAGAGATTTAATGCCCATGGGGCCTAAAATAAAACCTAAATAATTAGATTATAAATAAAATGAATGGTTGTGAAAAATAATTTAGGATCAATTTAAATATTCAATGTTTGATTTAAAATATTAAGGAATTAAGGAATTAAAGACATGAGCACTACATTGTTAACTAGTCAATCACTGCCACCCTCAGGCCCTTACTTTACCATAGGAATTACTTTTTTTTTAAAGGAAGGATTCACCATGGTAATTAATGCATTTTTCCATTTTTTATTGATATTCACCAATATTTTCTACAAATTTGTAGTGATTTAAAAAACTTGCCGGTAAAATCAATATTTTTTTTCAAAAAAAAAGGAGGGATTCACCAATAGAAATTAATATTTTTTCCAAAAAAATGAAAGATTCGTCAAGATTTTATATCTTTTTAGGGGGGGATTTTTTAAAGTTATCATTGATGTTACTGGAGTCATTTGAGTTGGGTTTAAAATACTATTCTATTGCTAACTTGTCTATTGATATGGGTGGGGATTTGGTTTAAGAAGAGCCCAATAGGTGCGAATCTTTGAGAAACGACCTTGAGTTATGGTCTATCCTACAGAATGGTAAGCTCTCCTTGTACATTAAATCCATGAAGGGTCACTACCCTAATATTTCTATTGAATTTATGAATTCCTATAAGGGAGGTCTCATTGAGGTTCGAGGCATCTCCTTTTGGGTTGTTGGAGATTGAAGGTTGCATCAAATGGTTGTCATTAATGTCAACAGGTTGTCATTGATGTCAACATAGTACTGTATGTATGAATTGTTTACCGAAAGTTATTTCACATTAAAGATGACTATTATATGTGGTCTAGTGTATTGGTTTTTAGGTCCAGTTCCTACTGTGTGACAAACTATGATTCAGATATTTGAAGACCTTGGCTGACTTAGCATATGCAATACTTTATAGATGTTTTGGCTGACCTAATTGATGAATAAGATATACTTGTATATATATAAGATGAAAGATACAAGAGAAATGAACATGAGATACAAATTTATGTAATAAAGATATAGATGCAAAGTTATGTAAGAAAGAAAAGAGATGCGAGGTTATGCAAGAAGGATATAAAGACAAAAAAGCACGTGGATGCAGCAAATCAAAATAAGTGAATCAAGCGAAGACAATAAGTGTGTGATCAAAGCAGAAGTATTGAGAGATTATTGATATGCAATACCACCTTTACAGAGCTTCATCTGGAACTAAATTCAACACAAGAAATGTGTAATTCATCAGTTCACTTTTGGCGGTAAGCCATAACTTTTGTATTCTGGCAGTGAGCCATCTTCTTTGTATCTCTGTGGCAATGAGCCCTTCAGGTTGTAGCCCTATGGAAAGTGAGTTCGAACAGTGAGTCCTTATTTTAGGTAGTGAACCTTATCTCAGGCAGTGATCCTTTTTGTAATCAGTTTTGATATTCTCTATAGAGTGAGTTAATCCTCACCCTGGTTTTTCCCTCATTGGGTTTTCCACGTAAATCTGGTATTACTATGTTTATGTGATGACTTTCAATTTTTGCATTTATTGATAAATCATTTAAGTAGTATTTGGATCTAGTTTTGGTAAATGGTTAAGGAATTTAATTTGGTGACAACTAATTCACCCCCCCTCTCAGTTGTCCTATTCAACAATTGGTATCAAAACGAGGTCCTTTGGAATAAGTTTAACAGCTTGAAGGAGATCTTGGAAGGTTTAACTAAAGAATGAAGGGTTATGACTTAGATGAAGAATTGAGAGCAGAGACCTCAGAGTCTGAGAATGAAGATCTGAAAGAAAATTTCAAGCAAGCAGGTGAATGTATTCAGAAATGAAGAAATCAGATCCAAAAATTTAAGTTGAAGCATAAAGAAGTTTACCAGGAACTAAAAGAAGCAAAGGAGACCACTGAAAATATAAGGATGAAATTTGAGGAAAGCAAAAGAGTGGAAGAGAATCTGAAATTGGAAATTGGAAAAAGGAAAGAAATTATCAATCAAAAGACATACAAATGTGACAAGCTTGAACAGGAAATAGTGACTCTTAAATCTAATTTGGAAAAAGGAAAAAAGCTTTGAAGAAAAATTTAAGATAAGTTTGGGAATGCTTGATTAATTGATTTCATCTCAAAAGTCTGGAAGGGATAAAGGTGGTCTAGGACTCGAAGAAGGACAAAGTTCAAAGACTAATCCTAATTTCAACAAAATGAACAGTCAAAGGAAATTTCAAAGCAAGAATAGAAGGATCAATACTGAAAGGATACCCAAACAACAACCTAATGATCAAAGGTACCCATCTTTTAATGGATTTTGTTACTCATGCAATAGATTCAGACATAGAGAAAAAAAAATGTAGAAGAATGATGAACCAAAACAGATCAAGTTAGAATGTTGGATTCTTTGTTGTATAATGCTATGTTTGCAACAAGTTTAGACATAAATCTACAAACGTAGAAGTTAGATAATGATGAACATATTCAATACCATTAGAAGATTTCATTCTTTTCAAGGCTACTGTTACATGTGCAATATTTTTGAACACAAGGCGAATTAGTGCAGGAAAAAGATTAATACAAACTCTCTTGATCAAATATTTTTTGTGTGTCACTCTTGCAAAAAACGAGGACATTTCTCAAAATTTTGTAAGAGAAAGGTTGGGAAGAAACCGAATCCAGAACAGAAGAACAAGTCTATAAACAAGATAAATCTAGAAGAAGTGAGGAAAGAAATGGGAAAGACCTAGAGAAAGAAAGAAGAACCAGAGAATAAGGACAAATCATATAATCTTGTATTTGCATCTAGTGCAGATACCCATTATATGAACTGAATCTAGTAATGGCTTTAGGGGGAGTAGTCACATAAAAATCTATCAAACCCCCGGTATAAGAGGTGTCATGCGATGACACAAGGATATGTAATGTGAATTTTCATTCTGAAGGCAATGAAGAAAATTCTGCCAGAAAGCAAGTATTACAAAAGATTTGCGAAACCTTTTTGCTTATAGTGCATCACACAAAATGGCTTACAACTTTGACAAAAGGAGGAATTGATAGAATAAAGTACAAATGATGATGTCACAAGCAATAAATTATCCTTTATGATGAAACCCTAAAAGTGATAAGTTAAATAAGGAAGATTGAGTAGTCATTTTTATTTTGAAGTGAACGAGCTAAGAAATAAAGAGTTAGGGTTATTAGCAAGCGAAAATACGAAGAACAAGGCTGAAGCAATGGAGTCGAAGGAAATGGTGGTATTTAATCTGTGCAGCAATGAATTGCAAAACTAAGTAAGTTACAGATTGATGAATTTGATCATGAAAAGATTTGAAATCTTAAGACTTCTCTTTCAGTTGAGCAAATGCAAATGGTCAAGAATTTAGGGCACAAGGGTTTAGACATTTGGAGTGAATGTGGACATTGTTCAGGTTATTTTAAGTAGAATTCAAGGTGATCAGATGATCTTTGACAAACCCTATGAAATCATGAAGGAACAATTGCAACAATAACAAGATTATGCAATAACGAATCTGTCCTAGTCAAGAAATCCATAAAGAACAAAGAGGTCGAAGCCCTAACTGGGGTAACATGAGATCAAAGGGAACTTATAATTCACACCATAATCGATCCTGTGATAAGGTATGTGGCATATGGCATCTCATATAAGATTTATTTCAGGAATAGGGAAGGTTCTACCTCAACAATTGTTGTTTATGTTGCACATCAAATGGTTGAGAAAAAAGAGGATTTTGACTTGTGTGAGTTGATAAGAAATCAATTAATGGAAAATATAACTATGACAAAGAATGAAAATTATCCTTTTCACTTTGGATCTCTGATTATATGCTTGATGATGTATTTTATGACTTCATTACCATTGAGAGAAAATGTTGTGTGGAAGTCAGCTATACCAGTTGGGAAGAGAGTTTATTGATATCTGAACTGTCTAGTAGAAAAGGAAAAGATTTGTAAAGAGTATTTTGAAATCAAATTAAATGCATGGAATTTTGGTGTGGTTTCTAATTCGGTTATGAAGGTTGAGGAGGGATTCTCCTCTGGGAAGAGGAAAGAAAGAAGAATCAGTACATGTCCCCCTCTGGAAATGAAGAAGCTAAAGACAGAGAAGAAGGAAGAAGAAAAGAAAGCAAAAATTGCAGAAGCATTTGATCTGGTATCAATAGATGATGATGAATAAGATGTTACTAAAGAAAAGGTGTTAAAGATTCTTGAGCAACTTGATGGAATGAAAAAGATTGGAGATATATGGTTATCTCAACCATCATATGAACATGATGAGATTACATATGCTCTGGCTATTTACATAATTCATAATGATATTGATCTAATCGAATTGATAAATATTTTACCAGAAGTATTGATTAAGAAGATTAAAGATAGATTAAGGGAACAGTCACCTGGTGAAGTAACAAAAAAATATGAAATTCAATTGGCTTTGGAAGAAAGATGTTGAAGTGCACAAAAGAGGTTGACTTGGAGTATAGATGAATTGAAGACCTGCATCAAAAGTGTAAATGAGTATAGGTATTATCTTCGGTGGCCTACTGCTATTGGGAACTACAGAACAAAAATTGATACTATTGAGCATGAATTGAACTCTATTGGAAAAACATATGATGTTCTTAATGACAAGGATGGAATGCAAAAGAAAAGGATCAATTCCTTACAAAATGATCTTGCATTCATTATGGTACAAAGGGATGGTATTGTGAAGACCTTTTGGAAAGTAAAAGAGATAATTAAGTTAAGATTGGAACAACTTTATGGTCTCTTGGTGGATGCTGAGAATAATGCACAAAATATTGCTATTTCGGATACTTTTCTGAAAATAATTGATTCAATAGTAAAGAACAATAGTATTTTTCTATATATTAGGCTGGCAATGGATTCTTGGAAGAAATGTCTTCTAGAATTGAAAGAAAAATACAAGGAAATATTTTAAGGAAAGAAGGATTGAGGTAAAAAATCATTTTTGATAACCTTTTTGTAAAATTTTTGAAGTAAAAGGGAGATAGAAATTTTTGTCATTGATGTCAAAGGGGGGGAGAGAGAGCATGTGAAAAAGGGAGAAAGGAAGCATGTGAAAAATGAAAATAATTTCATCTCATCAAAATATTTACAAAGGTTGTTGTTGATGTCTTTTCACATCTTGTGTTGCCATCAATGACAAAGGGGGAGATTGTTGGAGATTAAAGGTTGCATCAAATGATTTTCATTAATGTGAGCAGGCTGTCATTGATGTCAACATAGTACTATATGTATGACTCATTTACTTGAAGTTATTTCACATTAAAGATGAAAGTTATATGTGGTCCTTGTGTTGGTTTTTAGGTTTGATTCCTACCATGTGACAAACTATGATTTGGATATTTGAAGACCTTGGTTGAATTAGCATATGCAATACTTTATGGATGTTTTTACTGACTTAATTGATGAATAAGATATACTTGTATATATATAAGATGAAAGATAGAAGAGAAATGAACAAGAGATGGAAAGTTATGTAAGAAAGACATAGATGTGAAGTTATGTAAGAAAGAAAAGAGATGTGAGGTTATGCAAGAAGGGTATTGAGACATAAAAGTGTGTGGATGTAGTAGATCGGAATAAGTGAATCAGGTGAAGACAATAAGTGTGTTATCAGAGCAGAAGTATTGAGCAATTACTGATATGTAGTACTACCTTTACAGAGCTTCATCTGGAACTGAATTCATCACAAGAAAGGTGTAATTCATCAGTTCACTTTTGGTAGCAAGCCATAAATTTTGTATTTTGGCAGTGAGCCATTTTTTTTGTATCTTTGTGGTAGTGAGCCCTCTGGGTTGTAGCCCTATGGATAGTGAGACCTCATTTCAGGCAGTGAGCCTTATCTCAAGTAGTGAGCCTTTTTGTAATCAGTTTTGATATTCTTTATAGAGTGATTTAATCCTCATTGTGGTTTTTCCCTCATTGGGTTTTCCATGTAAATATGGTGTTACTGTGTTTATGTGATGGCTTTCAATTTTTGCATTTATTGATAAATAATTTAAGCAATATTTGGATCTAGTTCTGGTAAATGGTTAAGGCATTTAATTTGGTGACAACTGATTCACCCCCCTCTTAGTTGTCCTATTCAACATGGGTCTCTATGGAGATTATATCGGTGGCTATGGGCCTCCCTCTTGAGGGAGCTAATATACCCAAAAAACCTAAAGGGCACTACCAAAGAGACATGGATAAATTCTTAAAGATGGGTGAAAATTTCAATAGGTTGCAAAATGGATACAATAGAGAGGACTTTCCTAGTGTTCAGAAGAAGATAGCTGAGGTATTCATGAGGTATGTTACCCTATATGGTTGCTTTAAAATATTTCATGCCCATTTATTTCCCATGTTAAATTATTTTCACCACAATATAAAAATGAACTTTGTTTTTTGGAGCCACTCCTCATTGAACCAATTTGTTAAGGTAGTTCAAGAAAATGGGAATCCACTACCTCTTCATCAAGGTTTGATTTATAAACTCTATTGGCATAATGTGGCTCTTTCCCCAGCCTTATCTTCCCTCCCTCATGTGGTTAACTCGAACCTTGTTCACAAAAGTGCTACTGATATTTTAAAGGGTAAACCTTGCCTCAACTACTTATTCCACCCCCTCCATCAACCTAGAGTCTCTAGGTCTAACCCTTCTTGAGATTTTAAAGGAAAATCCTCTATGTTTGATGTCCCTTATCTCTAGTAAGAAAAAAGTGTCTTTTGAGGAACCCCCCCAAATTTCCATCTCGGATGACAATTCTTGCTCCTCTTGGTTCCCATCGCCAGATGCTACCCTTGAAGACACCCCCCAGTTCTCTTCTACATAATTTTTTTTCTAGTTCCCCCTCTTCCCCCAAGATGGATGTTGACCAAACTCAAGAGCCTAAGATTACTCCTATGGACACCTCTAACCACTATGTGAATTGTACCTCCCTAAGGGAGAAGTTGGATGAGCTATATAAAGCTATCAATCAAAATGACATCCTCAAGTGGTTGTTGACCTAATTGATTATGATGAAGAATACAATTCAAAACTTGGAAAATTTTGTGTTCAAAAGGTCTATAGATTGACCTAGTG
>VDFB02232711.1:0-10766 GCA_007258455.2 Sequoia sempervirens
TGTCTTAATGCCACCTGTTGAAGGAAGGCCGTTGATTCTTTATATCACAGCAACCCATTCATCACTCGGAGCATTGCTTGCACAGAATGACGATGAAGGTCATGAAAGGGCAGTCTATTATATCAGTCAGACTTTGGTTGGTTATGAGCTCAACTATAGTAACATTGAATGTGCCTGTATTGCAGTAGTATTTGCTACTCAAAATTGAAATGATATATGCTAAACCATCAAACAATGTTGATTTGCTAAAATAGATCCTACGATACCTTCTGACAAGCGGCGTGCCGGGACGACTGGCCAAATGGGTTATGATATTTAGTGAGTATGACATCTAGTATGTAGAAAGAAAAGCTATTAAAGGATAGGTCATTGCTGATCAATTAGTTGACGCACCCATACATGCAGATCACCCATTAGTTGCAGACTTTCCTGATGAGTTCATATTCACATTTGACACAAACATAACATGGAAACTGTACTTTGATGACTCACATACAAATCATGGTTCAGGGGTTGGGATATTGTTTATCACACCACAGGGTGATTCCATCCCTAAGTCATTCAGGATTGCATTTCCATGCACTAACAACATGGCAGAGTATGAAGCTCTAGTGACAGGGTTACGCATGGCGGTCAAGTGGAAAATTAAGGTTTTACAGGTTTATGGCAATTATCAATTAGTAATCAGACAGGTAAATGATGATTATGAGACTAAGGATGAGAAGCTTGCTCCATACAAGCGCATGGCTGATAGCTTTAAAGAGTACTTTGACAAAGTCAAATTTCATCAAATACCTCACATTTTAAGCAAGGCAGCAGACGCTATGGCTACAATTGCATCACTTCTTGACATTCCTAACAGCGTGCCTAAGTTTGAGTTCTTGAGTCGAGCGGCTTTTGGTCCCGGCCCTACGATATCCATAATGCGAAATGGTGTGTGACATTGTTGGTCCGATTTATGGTACAAAGTCCCCATAATTACCTTTGTTGCCAGTCATACCCATTGGCCTATCAATAACCAACATAGGACATTCCTCTGCAAGTTAGCCAAATACACCATCGTCAGAGACACCCTATATAGACGCGCCTTAGATAATACCCTACTGAGATGTCTTGATTCTACTGAAGCACAAGCAACCTTGTGTGGGGTGCATGAGGGTATATGTGGTTCCCATTCTAGGTCCCTACCTTAGCCAAAAGATTATGGGGCTGGTTATTGGCCTACTATGGAGAAAAGACTCATATGTCTTTGTAACAAAAATCATGTGTCAGAGTTCTGGAGATTTGATACGTACTTGACCTGCGGGGAGCTCCATCTATCCGATCACCATGGCCCTTTGCTGACCAGGACGACCTCATAGGTAGATCCACCCCACATCATCTAATGGACTGCAAGTTTCTGTTTATCGCCTTGCTTAGTACTTTGGAAGTGGATTGGTATCATTCACCATGATGACATGCAGTGCAAGCACATATTTCTAGATTTATCCTGAACTATATCATCTGTCGATATGGTGTCCCTTAATCCATAATCACTGATAATGGCTTCCCATTTAAGAACCAAGAAGTTCATCACTTGTGTGATGAATTTCATATCCAACATCACTTTTCCACTCCATACTACCCACAAGGTAACGACCAAGCAAAGGCATCTAACAAGACCATTATTAGAATTCTCAAGAAGACTGTCAATGATGTTGGTCGTGACTGGCATTTATAGCTTAACCCTGCCTTATGGGCTTATCGTACAAGTATCTGTACTCCTACTGGTGCTACCCCATATTCACTTGTTTTTGGCTCGGAAGCCATTTTGCCTATTAAGGTCGAGATTCCTTCCCTAAGGGTATCCCTAAAAGGCCACATTGATGATGAAGAGTACCGAGTGTCCAGATTCCATGAGCTAGAATTCCTGGATGAGTGAAGACAGAAGGCATTAGACCATCTCCAAGCATATTAGAATCACCTTCGTTGTAGCTATAACAAAAAGGTTTTGAACATAAACTTTGACATTGGTGACCTGGTTTTAATGGAGAACCCAAAGAATCAAGCAGAAAGAGACAAACCAGGAAAGTTTGAACCTAACTGGTTAGGACCTTATGTTGTTACAGAAGCTTTTGGATCAGGAGTGTACCAACTCTCTACTCCTAAAGGAGAACCATTGTCCTCACCAATCAATAGTATGCATTTGAAGAAGTTCTACGCATAGCTTCTGGGAGCCTTTGTCTTAATTAGCAAAAATACAAAAAAATCAAAAATCACAAAAAAATTGTTATCAAGGTGAAAACCTGGCAACCAGGCGTCTTGGTAACACCAAAAAAATTAGATAATCTGGAAAATAGTAAAGACAAATCATTCATCCAATAGTGAAAACCACTTCGGTGGCACTTTGGATAGGTTCCATGGTGAAAACTTGGCAAACAGGCACCATGTGTACTCAACTTTGCTCCTTTGTCTACTATTATTCTAATCTACCCTGTACATAGTCCACTTCCCTGTACATAGTCCTTATCCTTGTACATACTACCTATCTCTGTACATATCCCTTATCTTTTGTGTCCTTCACTTGTATATACCATTTGTAATAAGTGGTAGTCTTTTCCATAACCTGGAATGATTGACATCAAGCGAATTTCATATCCCCCATTTTACCCTATTCATAGTCAATTGGTCTTATACTCGACTGGGGGAAAACACTTGCCATGTGTCGTATTGGTTCTTGCATTGGCTATGTTGAAGATGTAAACCCATGGAAAATCCATAAACATCACAAAATGACCTGAGAAAACACAAAAACATTAGAAAACATCAGAAAACGACAAAAAATCAAAAAAAACAAAACATTTCAAAAATCCCAAAAAAAAATAGAGTCGAAGTCACCGCGACTTGTCGGGCCTTGTCATTTGTCAAACCACGCTGTTCTCAAGGATCGATTTAGGTAAGTACATTCACCGATGTGCCCCCGAGGCATTAGGTCGCGGGCCCATTAGGGTTTGTCATTAATTCACTTTCACACACGCCTTCTATTTGTAGCCGGGCCTTGTCGTGGTCAAAGTCAAGTCGAATCCACGTGAGGTCTCTACGTTGTACAACATATAAGGCCATCAATCGAGCCTCTAAGGTCGCAGACTAGGTCAGTCCTTTAGGGTTTGTCATCACTACGCGGCCAATTGTCAACACGCCATATCAAGTCATGCATCAATCTCGGGTGAACAAGTCACAATATCTCTGTCAAATCAAACAACTTGCCAAACAAACAATCAAAACAGATCAACTACAGCCTAATAAGATGTGTCCTTTTTGGAAACAAACGTTATCAAAACAATCAACCTATTGTCTTATTTAGGATGAGTCCTTCCTGCATAATCGACAAGGTCAAACAATCAACCTATGTCTTATTCAAGATGAGTCCTTCCTGCATAATCGACAAGGTCAAACAATCAAACATTGCCTTACAACAGGTTATCACATCAACGACATCTGACTCTCAACGCCTTATAATTTATACATGTCTTTTCCGAAACTTCAGTTTTGTCATGCCTTTTATACGTATAGTCATATAACATCAAACCGCATCACGCCTTATCCTGTGCATGTGTATCTCCTATTATTAGGTTTCATCAATCAATCCTTTATCAATCAACAAATCAAACAAACAAATCATGTTTTGGAAAATATTTTACTAGCTTTTTGCCTTTATGGCTTATTTATCTTATCATTTATCTTGAATTGATGACTGGGATTCATGTTACTAGCTTTCTCAAGGATGTCCCATGATGGATTTAGAGAAGCAACGATGTATTAGAATTCTATTTCTTGATCAGCCGCTTGTCGAATCGCTCTTTCAACTTTTCTTGATTTCTTGAATCATGTTACCAGTTTCGCGATGTCCCATGAAGGATTTAGAGGAGCAATGACGCCTCATGACCGCTCTTTGTTTGCTGTCTCCGGTGGTTTGTCCCGACAAAAGATTGGGCAACTTCTTGTGCCCTAGTATGAGTTAATGACAATCCTTGTTCACGCACTCATCCGCTATTAGCAAGTGGATGACCTTGCACACTTGATCTATGTCATATCATGGTGTTTTTCTCCATTTGTATTAGTCCTGCCCAATGATGATAAAGTGCAATACCTTTTGTGATACGGCAAAATATCGAAGATTCCTAATACTAACATCTATCTTCTATCTTTCATTCTTTGTCGATCTTTCTTTCTGCACTAACAGTTCTTCTTTCTTGCATTATGACGGAGTCCTATGACAAAAAACATTATACATCATCCTGCATCAACATACATGTTAGAAAAATTCATACATATAGGCATAGTTCATATCTAGATTATCATGGCATAATAGACAATAATCATTAAAAACAATACATATTATAAGCATTTCATGTACAAAGCAACTGTAAATACGTGCATCACATTACATTTGTATAACATCACATGTCGTCTGCATCATACATATAACATCACATTACATCTCATAATCATATAGGATCAACATCATATAGAATTATACATCCCATAGAATCAACATTATCTCATTAGCTGTATAAACATCATAAAATACATACACTCATCCATCACATAGGCATGTCATATAAACATCACATGTATAAATAAATATTGCATAATCAGTACATAGAAATGCATATCATGAGAATCGCCGCCAAAATCGTATATATATATATATATCACTCAACTGTGTCACATCACAATGTCATAATGTATCAAAAATACATGGAAGCCCGTAGGCTATAAAATAAAAATACAGTGTCTCCATAAACGGTACCCCTATCCTGAGCTGCCACTGCCATCATGCCGAGAGTGGGGAATGATGATGTGAACCCAGCGATCTCTCATTGCGGTTGAAGGAGGTTCCGGCTACATGGCTCCTACCGCATGGCTGATCCACCCCCTCTCAGGCTTCACTATCCGAAAAGGGTCCCCGGGTCCGAGACTCCGCTACCGCAGCCGCCGAGAAACTGGAGCTTTGTCTCTTGTGGAATCTCAGCCTCTATACGTGAGATCCCACAATATTCTCCAGCCTCCGGGATTTCAACTCTCTAGAAAATGTAGCTGATGGTCCTGTACATAATGCCCTAAGCTCTGTGAACCGTTGCTCAGTCTCCTGCCGCCGAGCTATGGCCTGATCCCTATCCATCAAGGCTCTATCTCTCTCCACCTGATAGGCATCCCTCTTGGCCATCAACACTCTCATTTGATCCTCCAAGGAGGCAACCTGGGCTCGCAATGTATCCATGTCTAGATCCTCCACCCCTCTCTCATCCTATCTGGCCCTGTCTATCCCATCCTCCTCCTCATCGAGCTCCTCCAGGATCTGATCTTGGATCTCTCTCTCATGATCATCATCCTCATCATCGTCCTCCTGGTAGGTGCCTAGTAACCCAAGGGCATCAACCTCTGCCTCCTCGGCACCTCCCTCCTCTCTGCCTGCCTCCTCGGCACCTACCTCCACCTCTACTGGGATATCTGGGATGTTTGGGATAACAGCCTCTGCCAGCTGCTCCTCCTCACCACCTCTGGACACATATAGCATAGCCACATCCTCCTCTCCTCTTCCCTCCTCTCAGATCGGTGACAAGGCTGGCCCTCATCCCCTCCGACCACGCCTCCCTCTCCTGCCTCCATGTCGGCCACCTCTGCCATCATCTCCTCCATCACCACACCCTCCTCTACCTCCTCAGCCTCTCCCTCTGCCTCGCCTGCCTCTAGGACATCTCCCACGCCGCTCTACCGGCGTTGGCTGCTCTAGATCTGTTAAGGGGATCGGCCTGTGTACTGCCCACCACTGATCATAAGTTGGAGTGGTCCCTGGATCTGCTGGTTTGTCCCTCCATCTCCATGGAAGTGCCTGTAGCCCATCAATATCTGCCTCTACAGTGGCGACTGGAATCTCTGGCCCCCATAGTAGGACCTCTCGTGATGATCGAGCAAACTCTGCTCTCCCTCAAGGTACATCTTGTACCTCTCTGAACTGTCTCAATACCCGGTCCGACAACTGCCGCTCTATAATGTGCATATGGGACACTGTCTATCCCACCAAATACTGTGCCTGTCTACAAAATGGTAGGTGCTCGTCCTCATCTGACCATTGCTCGCAGCCTAGGTACGGTCTCCATGTAAACTCTTGCATGGTGTCTATAGCATGTCTAAAGTAGCCTGTGTCCCCAATATGATACTGTGTGGTTGCCCCCACATAATGGAAGGCATATGGAACTCTGTGAGGTAAGTCTACTGTAATAGGTGGTCTGAATATAGCGATATGCTCCCACGCCCATATCATCAGAAGCGTGGTACCACAGCTCATCGACTGTGCCTCTCTATAGGCAATATCATGCAAGTGGAAGTACAACATCCCTAGCACACAGGAACCCCAGGCATATACAACTCAGCGCTCGAGCATGCCCACTAACATCTCCCCCCATCCCACGGGAAATCCATGACCTCGACGGTCAGGTAGTACTATACCGCCTATCAATGTCGCTACTAGACAGTCTAACTGTCTATACCTTTGAGCCAACACCCACCATCTGATCTCATAATCATCAACCCCTAGTTGTCTAATATTAGCATAGGAGGTAATATCTACACATCTCAGCAATCCCCCTCTAAGTATCATAGACCACCCGTGTCCCTCTAATAGGTAGTCTCAATATCCTATATACATCCTCTAAAGTCACCGTAGCCTCTCCAGTCGGTAGGTGGAAGGATGATGTCTCAGAGTGCCACCTCTCACATAACGCTGTCAGTAATCCCCGATTTGCCCAAATCTGGGGCATATCGGTCACATGCAACAAACCCAAATGCCATAGAGTCCGTCGCTCGGCCGGCCACAAATTGTCTCTGAATCGAAACGTTGTGGGTCTCGACTCCCATGTATAAATAGGGTCTAGTACAACCTGTAACAACATTATACATGCCTCATGTTAGCCTGAATCATCTATTCTAGTGCAAACTGACTATACTACATGAAATGCAAATGCGTCATTATTTTGCACATGCGTCATTCTTTTACACGTGTCGCTTTTTCACAAATGCGGTTCACAAATTCTATATGCGTCATTATTAAGCAAATACAGCTAATAATAATCAAATGTGTCACAAAACTATCATTTGCGTTGCAAAATGCCAAATGCATTTCTAAATATACATATGCGGCTATAAATATGCAAATGTGTTTCATAAATTCAAATGCGTATACAAATAAACACATGCGTTTAACTGCTAAACCTATTCTAAATGATCGGTGTAAATTTTCAAATGCGGTTTTCCGCATACACATGCATCATTTGCACAAGCATATGCAGTTCAAAATAAAAAATGATGCATAACTAAAAATGCATTAAATGTCTTAAAATGCGTGCAAACAAAAAATTTTCAAAAGGCAAGTTTTAGGTCCATACCGGGGGGTCTGCGCTGGCTGGTCTCTGGTATGCCCGGATCCTGTATGCGCGGTGATGGGTGGCTAGAACTGGAGACATCATTGCTATCAATCCAGAGCAAATTTTCAAATCTCTAAGCTAGGTGGGTGCAAATGAATAGTTTTTCACCCCAATTCAAATATATACCTAGGGCTTAGGTGGCATTTCTTTCCTACTGGCCATGTAAACTTCCATTTTCTATCATCCCGTACCCGTCCCTCCCATTTTCGAACCCAATTCCGTCAACTGCATTGCATTTCTGCCTATCTACTGGACTAATTGGGAGCATTTCCAAATTTTTCTGAACATTTCAAAAATTTGTCAATTTTCCCGAGGGGGCATACCTTCACCTGTTTTAATCTGGAGCATGACTGGGGCATATTTTACTTTTCACACAACAAATGACATTGTATCAAAGAGGGCAAATGTGTAGACACCTAAATTTGTTTAGGTCTTAATTTCCAATATTCTTCATAATTTTTACTCATTGATTAAAAAATCTTAATTCATTTAATTAATTCATCTTAACATTACCTTTCTATTGATTAAATAATCTTAATTATTTAATTAATCATCGCTTGTTGGATTCTTCTATTAATTAAATAATCTTAATTATTTAATTAATTCACACTTTTCTTTTATTCTATCCGACACTAATAAACGCCATTTAATTATGTTACTAATTAACTCTTTTCTTGTCAAATTAAATAAATTTTATTCTATTCTTATCATAGTGCCAACCATAATTAAATAAATTTTATTTAATTATTCATTTAAATCCTTCATCATTTAATTAAATAAATCTTATTTATTTAATTATTCTTCTATCAAATCTTGAATTAAATGAATTATTTAATTCATTAATTTATTTTTAACACATTCTCTATATTTTAGATACCATGTGAGTTATCTAAGTATTCACTTTTACCGACTTACTCCATATTTTAATCAGCTAACTTTTCATTTGATGTTCCAGTGGCGCTTCGAAAGTAACTTTCACAAATCATTCAAATCGCCCAGCTTTAAACTCAATTACAGCATGCATATTAATTAAATATTCTTATTTAATTAATTAAATGTTGTGCGTGCATTTGAACAAGAGTCGTTATAATCAATCTTCATCTTTGTCATGCAAAGATATTTCTTATGTTTTCAAATGCCGAACTGAAGATTAAATCATTTATTCAATCTTTAATTCTATTTTTAATTTGAATCACTCATGTCATTACTAACAGTTATCAGAATGCATGTCTAATCTATCAATCTCAACCATCCATTGATCTTTCAATCTTGGCCTGTCATTGGAATAATCAATTTTCTATAAATTGATTTGTCATTCTTCATTCCAATCTCTCTCACGAATTTTATAAATTTTGAGAGCACTTTGTCTTGAATCTTCAATATTTTGCTAATCACTATCTTAGGCTATACTTGCATGAATTATGAAAAATCTGAGGGCAATTATACTACACAAGCAAAATGGAGAAGGGCAATCGAGATGAATCATAGAAATGCATTTTGAGAATTGGTGAGATTGTTCTAGTTTTAATTACGTTTTACTTTCCCATGTTCTTTGTTGCTTAACGAATGAATTTGCATTTTAGATTTAGTATTGTATGCATGTGTGCTTCTAATCTTCTTTGTTGTCTATTGTGCAAAGCTTTTATTTGGCGTTACAGATGGTATGCACTCACACACACACAAGTGGCTATGAGGAAAGTCATGCCTTAGAATGGGCTTCCCGCTCAACCATACCAAAGTTATACCTCATGATAACTTTAATAAGGCACCACACAAAAATGATCTGCGAGCTCTATGAGGTAAGAAAAAATTCATATACTTGACACTCATAGACATTTTAAAGAATGTTCAAAGGGATTTTGCTTAGTTCGTGCAAGGTCTCATCTTAGGGAACATCATGCTTAACGTCTCCAAGAGAGGAAATGTACAAATGGTCTCATCTTATTTCCAAGAGAGGACAAGTGCAATGTCTCATCTTGGGTAACATTGTACCTAATGTTTCAAAGAGAGGAAATCATAAGAAAAAGAAAATCACACAATGAAATGTGAGTGTCGATGTACCCTCAATGCTTGTATCTTCTTTCACCAAGATACCTTCGTCACTAATAGGAGAGGTATTAGGAGAAGAACAAGCATGATTCTTATGATTATCTACACTACCATTCTCACCAATGGGTAATGTAATATTAAGGATTGTGTCAATGGTTTGAACATGTTTCTTAATGACCTAATTGTTGTAATAAAAATTGAATTCATAAGAGGGAATGTTATGTTTTTATGCAATCCATTTTTAACCAAATCAAAGCCACATCTCTTGAAAGAAAACTTGCTATCATAGAAAAGTAAAGAAAATGCAATGCAATGAATTAAAATGAAATATTTAAATGCAATTTTTAGATGTGAAACAAGGTAATTTTCTGATTACATTATGCATCAACCTGAAGGATGAAATGTTTGAAAGGCAAATTTGAAATTAAATAATACATGAAATGAGCTAATTTAAGCTAAATCTAATGAAATGCATGTAACAGAAACTCATCCAACTGTTACAAGTAGGTAATGGCAGAAAAAAAAAAAGCTTAAAATAGGGTTTTCAACTCTGTAAAAGGCAGTGCAGGGGTGAAAAGGGACTAAGTCACCCAAGGTGGTGAATTAGTCCTAGTAGGAATTTTTTTGAGAATTTTCAACATTTTTTGATGAATTTTGATGTTTGTTGTGCTGTATGATGTAGACCTAAGATTCCAATGCAAAATTTCAAAAAATTTCAATGATTTAAGATGCAAAAATGTAACCTATATGCACTTTCACTAATGCAAAAGTTGAAACCCTAGAATGCAAATTAATAAATGAAAACCTTGATGCAAAGTTAAATCAGGCTAATTATAGGATGATGATCCAAATTAGAAAAGAAGGTATATGAAAATTGGGTTCACCAAAATGTGGACAAATATTTTGGCACCCTAATGCTCTCTAACACTTCTAGGATTTTTCACCTAAAAGGAGAGAGATGGGCCAAAATAGGCAATGCCCTAATTCAAGATTAATGCAAGTATGAATGAAATATGCCTAAATGTAATGTCCTAAATGCAATAAACTGATAAAATATATTGATTAATGGATGAAAATTAAGAAAATGCAAGGTGTTTGAAAACACAGTGTTGTATGCAAAAACACCTAGAAAGATGAATAGGAATGCAATCAAACCATATCAGAAAAGTAAAATAGAAAGAATGAACCTGGAAATGTGTTGTATACTCAAATGGAGACTGAAAATGTTGCTGATCCCATAAATTTGGCCTA
>VDFB02232716.1:0-21731 GCA_007258455.2 Sequoia sempervirens
GCAACTTGATCAAAGATATACCTATTATTAATACATTAAATCAATATGGAATCACACTAGTTGATCAACTTTCATTATCAGATTCAAAAGATGCATCAAGTTCAATTATGCATCTCTTAAATAATGAGGGAGCAATCCAGAGTATTGTCAAGTCCCTCTCACCTTGACCCTATTGGAAAGCTACACATCACATAGGACGGTGAGCTTTTAGGTCACTGAGATAGGGGACATGTGTCTGCTCACTAGGATCAAAGTGGGGAGACAGTTTATGTGTTACACATTATCAAAAGGTAAACAAATGTTGTGGAGATCAGATAGAAAATTCATGGGGGACAACAAGCATTGTTATGGAATCCATGAAGGTCGAGACAACAACATGTATTCTCATGTCATGCAAGAATGCAAAAAAGACAAATGTCTTTTGACTTTACTGAAGGCACACAAGAAATGGTCACAAGAGATTACATTATAGATGAAGAAGAAAGGAAGGGTAGTAAAAATTTTCAATTGACCTGTTCGGTGTCACATAATGATCAACTTTCATCTACATTTTCTTGAGTTTCTTAAACCCAAGGATTACCTCCACAAGTGATATGCAGTTGACAATAAATTTATTGATGGAAATGGAGAAGCAGTCAAGTTTCACAACTTACAAAGTGTGACTTTTAATGGACATGAAATATTGTCACCATTGGCTGCACAATCTATTGTTTTGAAACAATGAAATGATAGAAATTTAACAATGGAGAAAGCAATGTGGAGTTATGAGCATGAGGAACAACCACTAAGCTTCAAATCAATACAATCAAAAGCAATGAAAAGGAGCAGTCATCATGTATCAAAAATTAGTACTTCAAGCTTACTGCCCTCATCAACTGAGCACATATGGTTGAAGAGGGATTGTCATATGATAAAAGATCACCAAGTGTGAAGAAATTTAAGGAGCAGCCATACAAAGTTGTGAAGAAGGAATGGGAATGAACTGGACAACAAGCAATGGTTGGGTCAATCATGAAGCAACACAAGGTGACCCCTTTGAAGCCAAGGTCATGATACAAGTGAATAGGACAACACATTTAAGAATCTACGAGGGGTGGTCCTAAAGGAATAAATTAGGAGAATTTTATCATTGAGGAAAAATGAATTGCTAATTCTTAATAGGTGAATTGCGGGAATAAACGCTATCGAGTAAGATCATTGGTCACTGACAATGATAGTAAAAAATGGTGATATAATGCACATTTGACCTATAAGGGTTCTTTCAAAAAGTAGTTTCCAATGCATGCAAAACCTAGAACAATTATAGTCCTAAAGATAGTCATAAGTACAAGTGCTATGATGTGTAGACAACCACATTCAATGAACATGAACATAGTCCTTTATATTCAAAATGTAACAATCATAGCAAGGCATGTATCACAATTTTCTATAAAAGACAAATTGCATACAAGCCACCAAGGAGAATGTTGCTACAATAGTGATTTGATGATGAGAAATGGGTCTTCAAGGCTCTAAACAATCCAATAAATGCATGGAAGTAGTGAAAAAAGGCAAAAATGCAGCCCTTCATGGAGTTCTAATAGCCTAAAGATTGGAAGGACAACCATCACGCAAGACAAGAATCAAAGGTAAAGGAAAGTCATATTTTATGAAGATGCCATTACAAGAAGTCAATGACAACACTAGAACCCTCATATGATGTGATCAAGATACAATTGCTATGCCATAACAGAGGTTGTGAAATAAAAGAGCTTATAAACGTCTAATGGACAGTCCCAAGAATTTAAGTCCCGAGTAATGTGCATAAAGGAATGGCAGATGTGTGGGGTCTTTGACTCAAACCCGTACTATGCAATGGCATTGAATCATTTCTGCAGACCATTTTTATTCATAAAGCAGAA
This sequence comes from Sequoia sempervirens, assembly GCA_007258455.2. Lineage (NCBI taxonomy): Eukaryota > Viridiplantae > Streptophyta > Pinopsida > Cupressales > Cupressaceae > Sequoia > Sequoia sempervirens. The sequence goes on from VDFB02232716.1 coordinate 1,902, forward strand.
TGGTAATTGGGAAAGGCAAAGAACAGGGGTCTTCTACTCTCAATACTGGGCCATTAACTAATGTTGTAGGCTCTGCAGGTTGCCAAATGGTTTCCTCTGGAAATGATTCCTCTAAGCATTGACAAAAGGATTCAAAGAAGGACCCTTTCACAGATGGCAATAATCTTATTGATTGAAATGGAGGAGCTCAATTTTGACAATGAACAAAGCATGATAATTGTGTTTCATGAGAATGCAGAGTTTAGTGCATATATATAGTGCTTTCATCAAGGGAGAATATGCATTGAAGCTTGAGAATCTTTATGTTCCAAGGAGTATCCAATCACAGTGATCTTGATGCATGAACAAAAATGACCAATGGAATACAGTGTGATAAGAAAATTATCTTGTGAAAAGAAAGCAGCCACTTCATGAATGTCAAGAACAGTGTTTCAAGGATGAAGATGAACATTACCCTCTTAGCAAACATTACAATCACCTTGCTAGATATGTACAATGACAATCATGGTGCCAAAGTTTCATATAGTAGTGTTTTGTCAAAGTGTTCGAGGCATCAAAAGGGGGTTACCATGAGTGTTTAGCAACATGAGGAGGTATCATCAAAAGGACAGAGTATGGTACTTTTAAAAGGAAATTTCAAATGTAGGAAGTTCTTCACAATGACAAACCCACTTTGTGGTTTTAGTTTTCAAATAAATTCTACAGGAAAGGGAAGTGCATTTGCAAAACCCAATTCAGATGCTCACAGAAAACACAATTTTTCTACAAATTGGAGCTTTCAACTTATACGCACACTGTAAAATGGCTTTGAATCATGTTACAACAAAATCTGAGTTTTTCTTTCAAATTACAAAGACCCATCTCGGTTCATCATGAGAGGCTAATGCAGAAGCATTAAACAATGGAGGAAAAAGAATAGGAATGACAAATGGAAACTCATTATTACAGGTCATGGCCAAGTAGATCTTTGTTTCTGTGCAATATGGAAGACCCACCTGGGGGTTTTAAATGAAATACAACATTGCTACAGATTGAAGAAAAAGGAAGGTATAACACAAAACCCGTTTGCATTTCTACAACAAATCTGAGTTTCTTCCAAAAACCAAGAAAACCCCACTTAGGTTCTTTTGCAAAAAATTGCAGATACAAAAATATATGTGCTACAAGAAACCCACTTAGGGGTTTTGCAATTAGATTGCAAAAGGAACAAAAATACAGAAATAGAAGAAACCCATTTTGAAAATGGAGGTCGGGCTCACAAACCAATTTTTTCTTCTACATATCAAAAACCCATATGGGTTGATGAGAAATTTGCTGATACAAAAGAAAATTGAAAAGACATTATGAGGTTTTCAAGTGAAGCAAAGCTACATATAAAAATACCCTATTTTTTGTCCATGGCCGCGGACAAGAAACATTTTCTTCATGAAAGAAACAAAAATCTACAAGAATAGAGTTGCTAAAAGCTTACCAGAAATTTTGTTTTTTCCTTCAACTTAAAATCATTTTTAATGGCCTCCATTCGAACTTCGTGAGTTTCTCATGACGGTTGTGAACAGTGATGCAACAACAGAAGGAGCAAAATGAAACAAATGGTCAGAAATATGTCCCTGGTCGCGACCTATAGCTCAGAAATGGCCTCCAAATGGTGCTAAAATGGAGATTTTGTGCAACAGAAAAACATTTACCTACTATTCAAAGTGTTTCCCTCATGAAATCACCACAAAACCAATGTCAAATCTCCATTTTTTTGTGTTTGCTCAAACCCCACGATGGCAGCATTTGTTTTCCAGAATGTTCAACAACAAAATGATGGTGTTTTCCATTGTTTTTTGTCTTTTGATGATTAGGGTTTGACCCTATTCGATAGCGATGGGATTTTCTTCCCATGTTTTAAAAAATGAAAACATGTGTTAATACAATGGGGGCCAAAACTTGTGTTATTGACTTAGGCATGTTATGCCTTAAGTGTTTCCCCTTGTTTCAAAACTTTGCCAAGTCCTAAGTCCTCAAACAATACAACATATGGAGTGTGCCAGGATATGTGTAATGTGCCTTTGATTTTTTACTCATGCATCGTGTGCCTTGGAGAATATGTTTTCCAAGAAATGTGGAGGTCGGCCATATTGGCCAAGTTTTTTGAGCTTTTATGTTGCCTTGCAAATCAGAATTTTGACCACATATAGCCTTACAAGGCAGAGTGAGAAGAGGTGAGATAACCATGTGCCTTATTTATTGACCTTATTAATGATTTTAAAAGCATTTTTTGCATTTCATTATTGCTTTTGCTTTTGTTTCAAAAACATTGAAATATCATTTAAGTGATTTTGATAATCACTTTGACATTTTCACTTGCAAATGAAATGTAAATCATATTGATGGTGGGCCCCCTTTTTTTTGCTTTGAAATGTAAAATGACTTGATTAAGTGATGTATTATGAATCACTTAATCAAGATTATTATCTTTAATGCCTTTTGGAGTCTTGTGTTTTCAAAACACACATATTGCATGAGTCAAAACTGGGAGATAGAATGATTGAACTGCAAGCATGAGGAGAGTGTGGGGGTGAGGTATTTGACTGTTTTGGAGGAACATGTGCAATTTTGGAGGTTGTTTTATCATAATTTTGGAATAACTATGGTCTTGGCTTGACCTTGGATTGTTTGGAGGACTTTTTGGAGTGATTTTAGAAGGTTCTTTTTTGGCCTTATTGCTGCATCCGACCAGAACCTTCTAGATGGACATGTGTGAGGGGTTTTTGGTGGGTTTTTTTCTTAAGTATGTTCATTTTGAGCATTTTGAGCTAGTTCTTTCTTTCCAACAGTAGGATAGCTTTGTTTCTTGGAGCTATTTTTCATGGAGCAGTATTGTAACTCAAATGGACTTGTAATACAGTAAGCACTTTGAATCAATAGAATAGAGCATTTTATCTTCTCTCTTCATGTTTCATGGTATGCCATTAATGATTGATCAGTTTGTCTTGTGAAAATTCATCTTTCCTTGCAAACTTGTCTCATGTTTATGCATCTATTTAGCAAAACATGTATGTTAACAAGTTATAAGTTGTGTTGTTTAGTAGTGTTGTGAAACCTTTGTTTTCCTTCTAAAAGCATTATTTATAGACCTCCTTATAAATTACTTATGTGAACTGCATTAGAAAGTGAGTTGTGTAAATCAAATTTTATGATGTTGTTTTGAATGTGATAGGTTGTTATCAGGTCCAAGTTGTTTTGGTGTATCACCTCAGGTATTTTCAGTATTAGGTTCATTTCCTGCAATTCTTACCCTTCACCTCAAAAATTAGTAGTTAGGTGGCATCAAAAGGGGAAGCCAGCCCCTTATCACTAGAGGTCTGCTTTCGAATAGTATACCCACAACCTAAAAGCAATCCCATGTTACATCCAAATCTACCAAGTTCATTCACAGCTTGGCTTTTAGGGTGCAGATTTGGATCCCTAACAAGTCTGAAATTGCCAATTCTAGAACGGCAGGCTTAAAACTATACTATCTTAGAAATGCATGAAAGAGCATTACATGTGGTCACCTTCAAAGGAATAAAATAATTGGAATCATCAATTTCTTGAATCATTATGGTTGAAGTATATGATGTTTCCACCACAATATTGAGTAAAAATTGTCACATGAAGAGCAAGTTCTTTAAGGGTAAAATATTTTCAATCCAAAGAGTAGCATCAAAATTTGAGCTATGAAGGATAATTTTAAATTTTATAATATGGTTATTTAAAATACTAAAAACTTTTGCTAGAGAATTAGTTGTGCCAGACTTTCAGCTTACACTTTATTTTGAAGGTAAGGGACAACAACAATAATAGTTAAATGTCTTAAAACAAATTTGTTGGACAAAATGGGTAGATCTGAATTTTCATAGATCACTTTTTACATACTCTACAAGAAATAGATCATAATCTTTATTTTCAACTGAAAAAGGATCTAGAAAAATACATATCTATAAATTTATAATTACAAATGTTTAGTCTGTAAATAAATAAACATTGATTAAGGGTGGACTACATTTTCTCTTCTTAGAAAAGTGTTTGACATGTCAGAATATGGGCCATATTCTATTGAATAGCTATGAAATTTGAAACATAGTAGACAATATTTACTTAAGTATTAATTTAAAGTTTTAAACGATGTTTCCACAAAAAAATTATGTAGACCATAGCTACTCAAAATAGAAAGAATTTCCTACAGATTTTACTCATGAAACAAATATTCTTGTTGTTGTAGCAGGTGTGCCAAATTTGGTTCGTGGTGATTGGCTAAAACCTGGTGCAATACTAATTGATCTGGGCTTAAATGTCATAGAGGTATGGCACCTTCTAATTGCCTTTTTCAAAAACTATTTGTAAGTAAAAGATGGTTAATATATAGCAAATTAAAACTATTTCTTCCACTTTTGTAGGATCCTAGTGCTAAAAGAGAATACCAATTAGTCAGTCATGTTTCCTATGAAGAGGCTTTAAGAATAGATTCATCAATTAATCCTCTACCTTGTGGTCTTGGTCCAATGACTATTGCGATGCTTCTATCCACTACTCTACAATTAGCAAAATGGGCATATGGGTTAAATTGAGATTTAGATGTTTGATCTAGGCTTTTTGTAATAAGCTTCACATTATAAGTTTTATGATTCTTATAAATGAGTTATCCATGGAGTAATGTGAGGATCATGATGGGCCAAAAAGTGGCAATATGATGAGTATGTGGCTGACGACATTTTTTTACCCAATATTGATGAAACAAAAAGGGTTTTTAAAGGGGATTCTTAGATTTCCACCAATATAAATTATAATTTACTTTGAATTTAATAAATAATTATTATTCATTTTCTATTTGAATTACAACTAAAGTCTTGATTGATAGGCTGATTGAAAACATATGTAGCTTTCAAAAGGTATCACATTTTTTTAATCTAAAACATGTGTCACATTCTATACTTTGCATACTATAGGATTAAAAAAAAAAAAATTGAATTTCATGAAGTTTGACCAAGTTAATCTGAGTTTTTATATTTTTTAAAAGTTTAGCCAATAAAAATTCATAATTAATTGTTACTTGGAAAAATTACAAAAAAATATGCATCACATCCGGGCATGAGTCATCTACTTATATCCTAAAATTTAATAAAAAATATTATCATTTTATTGTGGTTAGGAGGTGGTTAGATAGACAATTACTTATTTATTTTTCTGAAATTTAAGTATACGCATTGAAATTTCAAATTTTCACCAAAATAGATTTTTTTATTTTAAACCAAGCCTAGTAGTTTAGAAACTAAATTCAACTTGCTACATATTCTATTCTTATGTATTTTGACGTAATATAGATAACTTATTCAAATTTTTATGTCAAGTTGCCTAACTCTAATTTTTCTAAATTTTTTGCCACTTAAGGGCCTATTTTTGTCCATGATGATCACACTTTATGCCCTATTACTGAATGGAATAAAAAGATCATTTTCTATTGTAAAGCATTTTTTAGAGACATTAGGCACCTATAAGAGGACTTAGGACTATATGCTTTCATTTTCATTTGTGCAGAAAACTATAACATTTAAGGAGGTTGGTTATACATGACTCTACGTACAATGAAAGTTCTAAAGATCTTTCTTTTTTAAAGAGGATTTTTTATCATATATGTTGAATGGTTAAGGAAATCTTTGAACTCATTAATATTTAATAATGTTGGCAACATGTAAATTGTGCTTTCTTCATGGCCTAAAAGCACAACAAAGCATCTCAGAATTTTGAAGTGAGCAAAATTCTTTTGTTATAAGGGTCATTTTCTAATGGAAGAAAAAGTTGACTCTATCAATGATCAAATTCCTAAATTTAGGTGACAACTGCTTTATTTGACCAATTGTTCCTAAAACACAAAAAAAAAAAAAAAAAACTATTCTAAAACTTTCTAGCAGGAACTTCGCTGCTTTGCAGCTCTTGTTTACATATAGATTTTATTACATTTAAAAGTGTAATATTTAATATGGAATACTTCCATATGATAATGAAGTACACATAAAATATTTATCAATTTAAAAAATTAGGGTTGGTATGGGGTGTATTTATAGTAGTGAGATAAAGAAGTTCAATCTAAACAGATTAAATTATTTAAGTGAGATTCCTTTTGAATAAGCCAAGGAAATAAATAAGTAAAATACAAATATAATTTCACTAAGAAAATAATTATAAATATTGGAATAAGATTATATTTTAACTTAATATTTTTTTGTATTAGAAATAGTATGGGAACCAAAAATACAATGAGAAGAATAGCAATACTGTTGCACTAACCCCCATTACCATATGAACAGCACTATCATGCCCCCTTACAGAAAAAAAAACTTCAGATTTTTTACAGATTGTTACATTGCTGGTATAAAGAAAGTCACCAAATACACGCACAACAGTAAGAGATGCCCAAAAACTGGGAATATGCCTTCAACAAGAGCTGTACCCACATACCAAAGCAATCACTGCACCTCTGAGCTGAGAAATGTCACCGGGATGCAAGGGAGAGTATATCCCTGTCATCATTGAAGGCTATTTGGAGTTCCTGTAGAGCATTCAAAAAGATTTCAATTCTTCTATTGTCAAATCTGTGTGTAGGCCCGCACATAGTGTTCTCCCAGGTGGTTGTGGTAGCGCAACTCTGTAAGGCCTTATGAATTGTGGAAGTGATATCTCGATGTATTGGGCGACTGCAAGGCAACATGGAGAAAAGTGAGTCTCTTATGTGACTCAGTAAGCACCCTCCTGCAGCCCTTAAACTTTTCCTCATTTCTTGCTTTCCAAATGTGCCAAAGAATTTCAACAGATAAGAGATTCCAAAATTTAAGACAGTCCTTACTCATTTCTTTATGACAAAATAACACACTTTTCCATCTAATATTGTCATTATCCCATATTTTGAAATTGAAGCAAAAAAATTTCCAGATTTCCTTTGCATAGAAACAGTCAAATAAGATATGAGTAACAGATTCTGGGATGCGGCAGATGCTGCAAACATCAATGTCATTCTTGTTAGACTTGAAAGGTAATTTTTGAAGCAAAATTAACCATTTAAAGCAAGCCTTTTTAGGCTCTATGCTACTGTTCCAAACATCCAAGAGAGCTTTCTTCCAAGTATTATCATTAAGAGCAATATTCCAACATTGGCTACAATGATCAAGAACAACATTACTAGTGTTTAAATCCTTGTAAATTGTTTTGGCTTGGAGATCAGAGAGTCTTTCACCATTTTTCCACACAAGGTCATTCTCCACATCCATCACCCTATCTAAGTTAGCAGTGAAGTGGTAGTTTTTACAGGCTTCAACCAAGGTGGTGTATGTCCTTGCCGTAGAGGTAGGAAGATCAAACTTTGCACTCAAGGCCTCCCAATTTTTAAGATTACCTCCAACAAGAAGGTTACTGAAAACCTTAACCCCTTTTTGATTCCAAAGTCTAGCAGAACAACCTTGAAGAAGGGCAAGCGGCTTACCATTATGATAAAGGTTCCACCAAATAGAGTTGTAGGACTGATAGCTAGTGTTAGGTAGAGAGATACTAGGAGACTTGAAATGGGTATTATGCTTGGAGAGCTCCCAGGCCCTCCAAAGACTCTTGAAAAGTAGGGAACCAACAGGGCTCATTGTATGACTGCTAGTGAGGATGTCACACAGGGGAAAATTCTTCCAGGTTTTTGCTCATTTAGGGGTAGCATCTTGTATGTTTCTCCTAACAAGGACTTTCCAGGGCTCATTTCCAACTAAAGCTTTCACAATCCATTTGGACGCAAGGGAAATCCCTTGTTGTCTCAGATCTTTTAAATTCGTCCCCCTTGCAATTTGTCAGTGCAGCACCAGTCCCACCTTACAGCATGTTTCTTTCTCCCACCTTTACCATCAGACTACAAGAAACCTCTTATCCTTTTTTGGATTTCATTTATTTGGTAACTGCAAAAAAACTAGACTGAGGCAAAATAGATAGTATAAGAAGAAAGAACTTTTTGACAAACTTGCATCCTTCTTGCCAAGGACAGATACTACCTATTCCATTTGTCAAGCTTCCTTTCAATTTTTGAAGCAATCCAGCTCCACATTTCTTTGAGGTTTCGGCAGACCGCAAAGGGTATACCCAAATACCTAACTTGCATGCTAGGGCCTCCCCATTGGAAACCATATTCTTTCAACCAGTCCAGAGGGACCTCCTTCCAACCCAACATAATAGATTTGGAATAGGCAATTTTCGCCCCTGAGGCTAGCAAAAAAAAATCAAGCTTCCTCATTAAGGCATCCATATTTTCTTTGAACAACTCAATAAAGAGAGAGGTATCATCAGCAAACTGAACATTAATTAGTTCATTATTATCTGGTAAGGAAATCCCTTTGATTCTTGGGGAGAGGGAGTGGTCCCTTAACAGATAAGATAAGGCGTTTGAGGCAATGACAAAAAGTGTAGGAGCCAAGGGACAACCTTGACGAATGGACCTTTCCAGTGTGATCTCCTCAGATAGGACACCGTTAACATCAACTTGAGCAGTTGCATCTTTAAGGAGCACATCAACCATTCGACATAATTCATTAGGAAATCCAAAGGCTTTGAGTACCATCCTTAGAAAACTCCATTCCACTTGATCATAAGCTTTTTGAAAATCTAACAGCAACATTGCCACATTTTGACCATATTTCTTAGCCCACTCCATTGCCTCCCAACTTGTTATAAGATTCTCCAAGATGTATCTCCCCTTTACAAACCCAGTTTGGGTGGGGTTGATGAGTTTCGGGAGGAAATTGACAAGTCTTAGAGCTAAGACCTTAGCCAAAACTTTGTAAGATACATTCAATAGGGTGATGGGTCTCCAGTTCTTGACCAGAGTTTTGTCCCCACCTTTTGGGAGGAGTTTAACAATCCCTCTATTAATGTGATTTCCTAAGGAGCCACCACTCATGGCTGCCTTGTAAACTTCAAGCAAGTCCTCTCTAACCCACTCAGAGAAACACTTGTAGAACTCAATGGGCAAGCCATCACTACCTGGAGACTTGTCATTGCTCATTGAGCTGATTTCCTTCTGGATTTCCTCTTTGGTAAGACATGCTGCAAGTTTATTAGCCTCCTCTATTGAGATCTTCTTAGGGATTAGTCTTTCCAAAGATCTTTTGGCATTTATGGAGGCTTCACTGTCACCTTCAGAGGAGAAGAGATTTTTGAAAAAACTTGTAAACTGCTTGAGAAGATCCTCCTGAGTAATCAACATATTTTCCCCATCCCATATCTGCTCAAATATCTCCCTAGCCTTTTTTTCTTTTAGGAAGTTAAAGAAGAACTTTGAGCCTCTGTCTCCCTCTTTTAGCCAGTTTACTTTGGCCCTAACTCTTAGCCCATTAACCTTATGGTTCTGGATCTTCCTTAAGCTGTCCTTCGTTAAGGCCATCTCCTGATTCAGTTTGATATCATCAGGGCAAAGCTGAAGATGGGTTTCAGCTCTGAATAATTTCTCTTGGAGCCCCTTTTCTTCTTTCCTAGCATCCAAGGCACATTTCTTACCCACAGTTTGAAAGAGCTTCCTCCATGCTTGCACATTAGAGTTCCACCTATCAATGGAAGTGGAGTTTTTAAGGAGCCATTTGTTGATCTCCCTTATGGCTGCAATTGCATCACAACAGTCTGGGTTCTTAAGCAATTGAGAATTAAGGAAGAAAGAGGATTTTCCTGAGTTTTTCCTTGCGTTCTCTTGTATGGCAGCTAAGCTAGCCTTGATAGGATGATGATTAGAGAGGGTGTAAAGAAGGACACTTACCTTAGACCCTGACTCATCAAGGGTGAAGTAAAATAAATCTTTATGTGCATAAATTCTGTCCAGCCTGCAATAGATTCTACTGCCTCCCTTTTGGGCATTACACCAGGTATACCATATGCCTTTGCAGTTCTTCTTGTCCTTTTCCATGGGGTCTATCAATGTGTTTTAGTCTTAGCCAAAAGAATTTTTCATTTCCTTTCCAGGCCATATCAATGCCTCCCCATTTGTCCCCAGCTTGCTCAACCATGTTGAAGTCTCCCCCCAGGATCCAAGGAACAACAGGAAGGGAAGAAAGCCATTACCACAAGGTGATTCTTTCTCTATAATCATTTGGGGCATACACAAAGCATACCCCAAATTCCAGGTTGTCCTTTTATAGGGTGACCCAAACAGCCCGGTTGCACGGAGAGCATCCATTGCCACTAATCCACTGTGTCCAATGATTTTCCACCAAGACGGAAGAGCCCCCCTTGCCCCTATCATGTGTGGTTGAGAAGGAGGCAGCCCCATTCCAGATAAATCTTAGGCTTGTTTCCAATGAGAAGCCAACTGCTTTGGTTTCCTGCAGCAGCACAAAGTCCTTATGCTTGTGCATGTTTAAGAACCGCCTAATCATATACTTCCTATCTGGGGATTCTAGCCCATGGACGTTCCAAGACAAACAGTTAAGCTTCATCGTCCCCAGTCATAGGATTGCCACTCAACTTCTACCAGAACTGTTCAAAGCACTTAGGGAGTTTCTCTTCAACTTCAAGCTTCTTAGCCATTGGGGACTGGATAACTCCACTATTCTTTTTTCTTTTGTGTGTGGGGGCCTCATCGCTTTTCTTCAACAAAGAGGATTCCTTATTTTTCTTAGGTCTTCCAGACCTATTTTTAGTTATTGGGGCCTAGTTGGTAGGCCCCTGTGTGACACCCTCAGTAGGTCTATTAACTAGAACCGAGTCCTGGCAGGTGGAACTTGACTCAGGGTCTTTGGGGGGTCTGGGTTCCTCTTCCACTTGCAGAGAAGGGTTGGGCACTGAAGCAATTTCCTTACCTCCAATAGATAAAGGATGGTTGGAGCTATCAGGATGGCCAAGGTCCTCGTGGAAATAGTCCTGCAGCCTGGGAGAAGGCCCTATTTTGCAATGGCATTCGACGTAGGGAGTAGAACCAAGCGGGGGCGTTTGCTTGCCCACAAGTTCTCCATCACTCGACAAAGCATTATTATTGGATGAAACATTTTGGGTGCATCTCGCAAGGTCTGCATGGTGGATCACGAGGTTAGTGGTCATCTCAATACCCCCATCGACATCTTTATTTGTTGGGATAATTTTGGACTCAAATTGATTGGAACCCTTTTTTATCCGAAGATCCACAGTTTTAGGTTTGGGATCAGGTCCCCCAAAATTTTTAGAAATATGATTTTTTATTTTTCTTAAGGTGAGTTGTTGGGCATTCAGTTTCTTGAGGAGGACAAAATCCCTAGTGAGGGGCTGATTCGGGAGAGGCCTAGAGAGGTTAGCAGCGTGAGCACTCGAGGTGGCCTCTACGGTGCCCTCTTCAACTTCAAGGGAAACAAAAGGGTTTCCATGAGAGAAAACAACCTCCGGGTTGGGGGAGATCGGGTGCGGGGACCTCACACCACCAGACGAGCCAGGTATGGTATTCTCGACACTACCTTTGTCAACAACATCCAAATTTTCAAACTCCCGTGAGGGGTTGGGGATACCGGCTTCCGCCAATTTACCGTTAACAAGTGGTTGAGAGTTTCTAGCAGCATTCTTCTTTTGGATGATTGGGTAGTTTTTTCTTAAATGCCCTTCTCTTTTGCAAAGGAAACAAGAGTTCACTCCACCTAAAATTTCCAGAGGGCAGGATTTAACCCCACAATCCTCAACAATATTAAGATTTTTGGGGATATCTGTCCCAGGGTTAAGCAAAACAAGAACCCTAGCGTCCAGGTTGGGAAGAATGGCTTTGGTTTCATCGACCCTTAGGACTTTACCCATTGGTTCCAAAATCTGAGGAATTATCCTCCATAATTTAGAGGGGAGATCCTTTATAATTATCCACCTCGGGCAAGAAAGGGAAATTAACTCTTCAGCAACCACCGAAGCAGACCAAGAAAATGCACGGAATGTGCAGCCACCGATATTCCAAAAAGGTCTATCAAGGGTTTTTTTTTGCATTTCATTGTTTTTAAAGAAAACTACAAAGAGACCTTTCTGAATTAATCTAAAATAGGAAACTTGAATATTAAATTTCTTTTGCCAAGTATTAATAATCCAGGAGTCTATATACCTCCTTGCCGGTAATCTATTAGCATCTACTGTCGCTAAAAAAATTGCGGTGTCTTTTAACTGATTCCTTTCATTGGAGATTGTTTCTTTCATTTCTATGTTAGGATGCAAGAAAATATCATTACGGGATTTGGAAGATTGCTTACCTTCCCTACCGCTCACCTTGCACCCATTTGCAACCACAGAGAACTTCACACCTTTGGTATGAGAAGCCGCAACGGGACCGCGATGCTTCTTTGAATGTTTTCACTCTAGCTCTTTGGAACCAGTTTCAGAGACCTTAAAAGAGGATTAGGGGTCGTGCCCCCCTCCATGGCGTCTGCTTACACCCCCACCAGCGAACGTTGTCTACAGGACTGAGGAGACTCGGCGCAAATGCAGAGAAAGCCCAACAATGGGAGAACAAACAAAGGAAGAACAAACAGGAAAAAAGAAAAAGAAACGGCACGGAAAGCAGGTAATGAGGAAAAAAGATAAGGGCACAGAAGGGCATTACCTAGCGCCAAACCTGGGTGGGGAAGGTGGGCCTCCCCACACCTTGGGAGAGTGAGCATCGACAAAACCCTAGCCCTCCTCCAGACAAGCGTGCCACTTAAGCTCTTTATCATATAATTTATGTTTGCCATCTATTTTAACTTAATATTCTTTAAAGGTATAGTGATTAAGTCCACTTAGTAAAGGATTTTTTTTAGGGGAGGAAATTCACAAATAAGCTTTACAAAATTTAATTATAAAAATGTATAACTTATGTTTAATCTTATATTCAATTGTGGTATGAATTACTTTAATATCAATGTATATTTTTAGATATTTTAATGTGAAAGCTAACTTTCCTTGATAATGTGATATTATCATATGAGAATTTAGTTTATTTAAGTTATAAGAATTAGGTATTCATTCAATTATTAAAGAAATGGAATTCATTAGTATTCAAGGAAATTATGGGGAAAAACTTAGTATTCAAGGAAATCGTTGTATGATTTCACATTTTAGAGAATTCCAAATAGAATCTTTCTTTGGTAGTTAGTTTACAAAGATAAAATAAAGAATTAGGAAACAAATAGTCAAGGAATTGTAATCGTTTAGTATATCTGAGTCGAATCATAGTCTAGAAATCTAATTGTTGCTTTTTGGGAATGGTGAAAGATTATTAGAACTTATTAATGTGGTCTATAGAGCATTATGGAAGATTTATTTTTCATCAAACTTTAAGGGTTGAGGAAAGGTAACAACTTCAAGGTAGATTTTAATAGTAGTCCATTTAAAAGATAGAAGTTCAATTACAATGCAATGTGCAAATCATGAATTTTACTTATATTGTTTATAGATTATAAATAATTAGAATCATTTAATATTATTCTATTCCATGAATATTTTACTTTAATATTAGAAACTAATGTGAAAATTTGATTGCTTAAAGCACCATAATCTTATTATATCCATATTTTTATTATTTAATTTGTTTAACTACAAATAATTATTTTAATCTTAACTTTGGTTACTTTGATGAAATTATTCTTGCTTTTTGGTAAGGGCGCTACAGATTGCCCATGTTGTAGAATTTTCAAGAAATGAAAGGGTCATGTGCTCACATTGAAGGGATTCAAGCATGTGTTTCCATCATTGCAGAAGTTTTCTTGAGAATTTTCTTTCTTATTGTCATTTTTCTACAATATTGTAACTCAGATTCTTAGTCTTGTGACTGAAAATAACAAATGTAATACTCTATTTCTAAGCTGTTATTAGAACACCTTTATTTTATTAATAAAGTTCACCATTTTTTCCTTCTCAATGGTTGTTTTATTGTGTGTAATTGATGATTGATGTGTATTTTCTATGTTTTATTCTTAAATCCTCAAGTATGATTCAATTAAAATGACTACATATATTACTAATTGACATCAATTAATAATTAAATTGATTAAATATACTACTAATTGATACAAATTAGTGAACAGTGAATACATTTGACTAGATATATGACCAATGAAATTAGTGAATGAAAATGACTAAATATACTATCAAATTGATAAAAATGATGATTAAAATTAATGACCAAAAACACAACTAGTGCAAAAAATAGTGAATAAAAAATAACTAAATAAGTGACCAATTAACAACAATCAATGATTAAAACAACAACTAAATAAGTGTCTAATTAAATATATTAGTGAATAAAATGACTAACTGACCAACCTCTATTATTCTACAAATTGAAGATAATAAGAGCCTTCTTATAGAAAGGCAATATTGATGAAAATAAAAGATCCCATTAATTTCCTTAGAAGGATTGACAAAAGGAAAAAAGCAAGGTGGGGCAGAGGTTCATAATCTCAATTGGAGAAATAAAGCTTTTGGGGAAAAACTTGTATGGAAGATGTACACATGTCCGGAGGATAAATGGGTGAAAATTTTGCAGGAAAAACATTTGGATAGTGACAATCCACTCAGAATTTTTACGATGGATGACCCTCCAAAGGGTTCAACAATTTGGAACTTTATTATAAACAGCAAAAATCTTATAACAGAGCATTCTTCTTGGGAAGTAAATGATGGAAGAAGTGTCAAATTTTGGAAAGATTCATGGTCAGGAAAACCTCCTTTGGCCTTTAACTAGGATTTGCATGAAACAAAAGAAATTTTGTCCCAAGCCCGAGGGGGAAATTTGTTAGATTATGTTTAGTCCTCACATCCAATATCGGGAAAGGTTATTTGGAAGTCTCCACCAAATTCACTGTTAAATAATCAACAAGTTGCATTATTTAATAATGCAGTGAAAGATAAAATAGTTTATTTATCTTCAAAATCTGACAGAATAATATGGTCAGCATCGAAAGATGGCTCATATTCAGTTAAGGATGGCTATGCAGTCTTAGAAAACTCAAACTACTCAACTGAACCTCAACGTGCTTATAATTTTTGTTGGAATAATAAAGTCCTTCCAAAGGCTGGTAGTTTTGCATGGCTTGCATTACAGAAAAGAATTTTAACAAGTGATCATCTAGTTAAACTGAGAATTGTTGATCCTTTCAATTGCCCCTTATGTGATTTGTAATCTGAAACAATAGATCATTTGTTTGTTCAATGTGTAGTGGCTAATCAATGTTGGAATTTTATCCAAAGTAGACTTCAAATTTATTTCCCTTTGTCAAACACAATTTGGGAGCTATTCCAAACTTGGTCGGTTTTATTCAGATCCTCTTTTTTTGCATGCATATGGATCATCATTCCTACTCTTGTGATTTGGAATATTTGGTGGGAATGAAATATGAGGGTTTTCAGAAAGATCAAATCACCAATTGAAGTGCTAATGTTAAAAATAGACAAATTTATTTCAAAGGGAGTTAATACTTGTGTTCAAAGGGATAATTTTATAAACTCTACATTTACAAATTGGGACAGTTTAATTCTATCAAATTGGAAATTCATTAAACTACCATTTGATGGTAGTCTTTTTAAAAAGGATATTACAAAAGTAAATAGAGAGTCGGTTACTTGGTTTCCTCCACAAAAGGGTTTTGTGAAATTAAATTTCGATGGAGCCTCTAAAGGCAATCCAGGGAATTCAGGTGTGGGGGTATGTTTTAGAAATGATGTAGGGGAAGTACTAGCAGCATATGCTTTTCACTTGTCTAATGCTACAAATAACTGTGTTGAAGCACAAGCATTACTTGGTTTGGAATTGGCAATTCAGGGGGGCTTTTCAAAACTGCATATTGAAGGTGATTCTCTGATTATTATCAATGCACTCAAGACGAGGAGAATACAAAACTGGAATCTTCACTATGTGCTTAACAAAGTCTGGTTTTTATTTGACAAATTAGAAAGGTCAATAATTACACATACATACAGTGAAGGTAATAAAGTGGAAGATTATTTAGTAGTGATGGGTAGTGAACAAAATGATCTAAAGGACTCAAATGTTCAGATCGACATAAAGGCATTCCCAAATCTGATGGAATTAGTTATTCAAGATAAGCAAGGCATCAAAAATTAGAGTAAGATTGGTCTTATTTAAATATTTATTTTGATTAGCTTGCATCCTCTTGGTCGTCATGTTATTGCATCATCACTTATATGATCGTGGTACTACTGATGTTTTTGTGATAAGCTTGCAAGATTTTGTATTGATTCTCTTTTTCATGCCATACGATGGCATGTGTGGCTTCAGGTGTCGTGGCTTAATAAGGCACATGCAGTACCTATATACACATTCGATAAGAAAGTTTGCAATCGGCTAAGGCATCTCATTCGAATTTCTATGCAAAATTTGTAAGAATGTATAAATGAGGTGGCACATTGGGCATCCAGTAAGGATATTGTGGTCTGAAGATATCAAAATTAACAACATTAGAGGCATTGCTAAATTTATCTGCCAAAAGAATTGAAAATTTATAATGGTATTTCACTACTAATTAAATTGAAAGGAATTGTTTCCAAAGCCATTGGTGGCATAGTTGGTACATTGTTGGTACTATAATCTGAAAAGCTGGTAATCGAAATGTATCTTTGGATATCCTTCACCCATGCTATCCATACTGGGTGTATTATCCAATGTTTCCATCGTGCGAATAAGCATGAGGAAATGGTTATAAATTGTTTTCCTTGTTCATTTGCTTCATACAGTTCGTGTTTCTTAGAGTTTATCATTCTGGAGGCTTAGGGAGTATGGAACTAACAAAGTTTAAAGTCCATAATTACAGAGTTCCCATTAAGGTAAAATCATGGGAGGAACTGTTCTCTGCTTGCATTGAAAAGGAGGAGTTGTAAAAGGTATTCAAAGTTAAGTGTAAATCTATTTTAAATTGCATCAAATCTATCATTGGAAAGGATATTTTACACACAGAGCTGCAAAGGTTAATTTTCCTTGCTAATTTGCTCTCTATTTTCTTATCAAATATATTGGACTTGGTCCAAAACTTTGATACTCTGCGTATTATAGCTAACAAGTTTGTTGGTAGTGCATATTTGGAAGATGATGCTCTATTAAACAGTGTACGATAGTATGATTTCACCTTGGGTGATGGTTTGATTGGTGGTTTATTTCCAAGGCACCTCATGTATCACAAAAGGAGGTATGCAGAGATTTTTTGAGGCATGTTATTATCTACAATGCATGACACATCTGTGCACCTATATCAAGCTCTTAACAAGTATAAGTCTACTATCTCTATGGAGGAGATTGATGATTTTAAAAGAAAATATCATGCAATTTCTTTTTTTGAGAAGCCATGTTTGTATTCATGACTTGCAAATTCCAGCCACTTCACAAGCAAGTAAAAGGAAGTTTTGTTACCGTTATGTACCTAATATTAACAAAGCAATCCCATCTTATGATCGTCATCATAAGGGAAAATATGTGGAATCAGAGGAAAGTTCGGTTAATGCCCTTCAAAGAGTTGATAGCAAATCTGCATCTTTTTAAGTTTGGTCTTGTTTCAGTCCACCACTCTCCATGAGAAATAAATTTCTAGGTAATGAATAGGGATGGAGGTATATGCAGTATGTACATTCTGATAGGGTATTTTGGGAATCAAATGGGAATGATCAAATGTAGTGTCAAAGTCAATTATTTTGTTCAGTTGTATTGGGAAAGAAATAGTTTTTTGTAAAAGTAACAACCATACTGGTCTTTATGTCAAATTGTACAAACAATTACTCAGACCACAACTGGGGGTTTTCTTGCTTGTTCTTTCCCACCAGTATGTCCACCTAAACCAACAATATGTAAATATTTATTAATATATATAAAATATAAGTGGTTTACCACTTTTGATTAAAAAAATAAAATCAATGACTATATCAATGACTAAATGTAATGGTAAGGAAAAATTACTAAATAGTTACTAGATTACAACAATCAATGACTAAATCCTTTGACTAAATAAACTACCAAATCAATCAATCAAAACAACCAATAAAGGACTAAAATGGTTTAGTCATCAATTTGAAGGTCATTTTATAAAATAATTTGGAATTTAGTTGTACATTTGAGGTGCATAGCTGACCTTTTGAATAATAATTTTCAAGGTTGAAGATATGAGTATATATATGTGTGTTGAGTTCATGGAGAGTTGAGGTGTGTGAAGTATGATTGATGAAAATTATAATGTAGAAGTGTGGGTATGTCGCGAGGGTCATGATGGGCAAAAGTGGCAATATGATGGGTATGTGGTGACTGACCTATTTTTTACCCAAAATTAATGAAATGAAAAGGGTTTTTTAGAGATTATTAGATTTTTGACCAATATAAATTATGTTTTATTTTAGTTTAATAAGTAATTATTATTCATTTTCTATTTGAATTACAACTAAAGTCCTTATTGATAGGCTGATTGAAGAAACATCTATAACTTTCAAATGGTATCACACTTTTTGAATACAAAACATGCATCATTCTATGTAACTTCATATACTATAGGATTAAGAAAGAAAATTTAATTTCATGAAGTTTTGACCAAGTTAAGGTGGTAAGACATATGATTTTTTTATACTTTTAAAAGTTGTAATAAAATTCATAATTAATATTTTACTTCAAAATTTTTTACTAAAAAATATGCATCACATCGAGACATGAGTCCTCTGCTTATAATAAAATCTTATAAGAAAATATTATAATTTTATTGTGGTTAGGGTGGTTAAGGCAGGACACCTACTTCTTATTTTTTCCCTAAAATTTAAGTACTATTGCATTGAAATTTCAAATTTACTACTTAAAATATATATATATAAAACAAACCTAGTAGTTTAGAAACTACATTCAATTTACTACAGACTCTATTCTTACATATTTTTGAACTAATATAGATAACTTATTGAAATTTTTACGTCAAATTTCTTAACTCTAATTTTTCTGATTTTTTTGCCACTTAAGGGCTTATTTTTTCCATGATGATCCTGCACATACCCATGTGAAAGTGTGAAGTGCAGTGTGATAATTAATGACTATTACTACTAGAAGTAGTAAGGAGAAGGTTTCTACATTATACAAAGAGTGTAAATGTACTAGTGGTGTAGTTGTGGGAATTTTGTTTCTCTAAGATGGATTTCTCATTGTAACAATATTCTTTCTTCTTCTTTCTAATCTAGTAGTGAGCCCTCTAAAAGTGAGCCTATTGTGTTCAGTGCTGCAATTACTTTATATTATGAGCTAATCCTCATTGTGGTTTTTCCTTCTTGGGTTTCCCATCTAAATCTAGTGTTCTCATGTGTTTGGATGTGTTTGTATTAATATTTGTCCTGTTTACATTTTACTAATGCATGTTAAGGGTTTAAATTATTTTCAACTATTTATGGACAAATGTAGATCTAAATGTTAATGAGGTTTTATATGTTTTAATATACAATTGATTCACCCCTACTCTTAGTTGCCTTGTGCATTCAACAATTGGTATCAGAGTATAGTTCCTTAAAAGAAGGCTTAATCAATTGACGTAGATCTAGGATAATGTACAAGAAGGATGCTCCTCTATTTAATGGATCTGATTATGCATTCTGGAAGATGGGGACGAAAGGTTTCCTTATCTCTCTAGGGTTTGGAGTTTGTAAATATATTGAAACTAGATATACATTCTTGTTAATGACCTGAGTATTAATGATGAAATCAAGGAATATGAAAATAAATGGATAAGAAATGTATTATCTTTTGAATGGTCTTTCTATTTTAGAAATTGTGAAATTTATGAGTCTTAAAACTGTTAGTGAAATCTGAAAAAGTTGGAAAATATATATGAAGAAGATGAT
>VDFB02232718.1:0-14558 GCA_007258455.2 Sequoia sempervirens
ATTTTTTTTACCTAACGAACGAACCACCCCAAAATTTTTTAGCCAAAGCTGGCCTTTAAGTCTCCAGCCAAATAGGTTGCCTTGGTTTGTAAATTAGGTTATTGGGAGTTGGTTTGGTTGTTTTGTGTGGGGGAGAGTCTTAAAAAAGGTTGAGGAAGTCATTTTGGGGATTGATGAATGTAATTTTGTGAAGAATCAATAAGATCATTTTGGGGGTAGCAGGCTTGAGACCCCTTTAAAGTTGGTTTGAGTGCTTTCTTTTCATTTTTTGTGAGTTTTGTGCCAAGCTTTTTCAAGGCAAGTAGTGAACCCATATTTTGCATTTTTGAGTAAATTATGAATTATTGAAGCCCTCCACCTACTGTACCTTTCATGTGGTTTGGTGGAGAGGATGTGTACAATGTGATTTGAATGTGTGCATGTGCATTTAAGAAAGGGGAAATGATTTTTGAGTCTTGGAGTTGTTGTCCTAAGCAAATGATTGCTTAAATTGCATGAAAATGAAGCTTTTAGCCTAGTGTTTGTTAAAATCAATGAGAGTGGGGGAATATCTTTAACGTTTAAGAATATTGGGGTCATAATAGAGGTGTCTGAGTTAGTGGCATGGTCAGGGAAGTTGTGCAAGTGGGACTTTCAATAAACCCTATGCATTTGCATGGCAAATAGACGGTTTCATGGGACATCCTGCTAAAGGACTTGTACGTGTAGAATAATCTTAGAATTTGTTGTTTTATGACACAACTCAAGATTGTTTGGGGTGTTCTTGTGAAGATGAAGTGTTTAAAGGGCACTCACTTTGTGAAAGAGGGCTAATTCACTAGCCTAAGATATGGATATGGTATTGGTTCTCAAATTTGGTCCAAAGGAGTCAAGGGTAGTTTTCACATATGTTTTCACCCCCACTCTGCATCAATCCATAGCTTGTTTGAAAGCACTTGTTTTAGGATTTTAGCCATAACAACAAGCCAATGAACTATTTGATAAAAAGCTTTGGTACACATGTATGAAAAATGTGGTGGCATAGACAAGGTAGTGAATTGTTTGAAAAAATGCCTCAAAGAAATGTGGTCTCATAAAATTCCATGACAAGCAAATGCAATTGACAATTGCTTCTAGTTATTAGTTATGTAAAAGTGAAGTAATTGCATAAGCGCTTAAGTTGACTTTGTAAAACTATATTGTAGTGAAATTTTTTCTTCTATCAACATTTAGTTGTTAGTTATGCAATGTGAAATAATGCTTTGTTGATTTTGAAAAGATGTGCAATGCAATGTAATGTGATATGAATATAAACTACATAATACAACCATTATTTTTATGCTATTGTACATTGATATTTAACCATTGCTCACTTGATTAAATTTTCAAAGAGTTTAATCATGCACATGAGGAGGAAATTAAATTTTGATTGTCAACTTCTATATATCAAATTATCCAATAATCAAGTGTATGTCCATATACAAAAATGGCATCAATGCCAGCTCAAACAAAGTTTTACAATATGTGGCATATGCCATCTCGGTATCTATTCAATATTTACATGACAAAATGTCTATCTCATCCTAAACTACTGGTGGATCATCAAAATGGAGCCTCTTTGAAGCACTCATTGGCTCTGAAGGTAGCTACACAAGAAAATTCAAACCACAATTGAGATTAGTTATACTATATGATTTAAAATCGAATAATTAACATCAAAATCAATATGTACATTGAATTATAATTGAACTCTAAAATTATAATCTTGATTACCTGAAATATCCATATCTTCAAAGGGTCAAGAGTCCTAGAATATGCTCCTCTCAAAGAACCGACCAAACCAAATTTTGTAATTTCAATCTATATATGTGAACAAAAACATAAAATTGATCCAAGTTAGCATACAATTGTTAGTAATAGGAACATATAAATACCAAACACAAAATAAAATAAACACATACCTCTTTAGGCTGATCTTTTTCTTTATCTCCTTTTGGTGTTACGACACCTCCTCCTTGAGGTGTTTCAACACCTACTCCTTCAAGTGTTCCAATACATACTCCTTCAAGCATTGTGGCACTTGTCAACAATGGTGTATAGCTCATAACTACCTGTACATAAAAATGACAAGTACATATGAAACTACCAATCTATATTGATGTATGTATAATCAATATAAGATCTTAAAAATCTTAATTCAATTGAATTTGAGTTCAATTACCTTCCCTTTATCTAACATTGCACTTCCATAATCTAGACAAGGCTGCACCTTGCTCACACTTGTCAACAATGACATATAGCTCATAACTACTTGTACATAAAAATGACAAGTACATATGAAACTACCAATCTATGTCAATGTATGTATAATCAATATAAGATCTTAAAATTCTTAATTCAATGAATTTGAGTTCAATTACCATCCTTATCTAACATTGCACTTCCATAATGCAGGACAGAGCGCACCTAAAGCTCACACTAGGGCATTTCCTACAAAGGAAAATAAGATAAACATATAGTTATTATATAATTTCATTTATGACAATTCAAATGACAAGCAAGTATATAATAAAAATGTAAGCAGTGAGTACAAAAATATATATTGTGTGTGTGAAGGCCAAATTAAATGGCCCTAAGGGTGCTATCAGTCACCTGTGCAAGCTCCTCCTCAGACATTAATTGTTAAATAGACCATGTAAATAAATATTAGTACATTATACTATCTCTTATTAATATTCATTTAAAAACACATGCAAGTTATGAATTTACAACTTAAATCTTACCTGTGTTACTATTCCAATGTCCCCTCTCTAGCAGGAGATGACTATGTAGGGTGCACTCCACTCACCCAGTGCAGGGTCTATAATGTCACATTGCATGGAGGTCATAATCAAAAGTGTCCAAAAGGGATGCTCAGCCCGGGTTGTACAAAGAGGACCCAAAGCATATCACGGCGGCACATGGAGCAAGGTATGTGGCACACAAATAATGTGGACACGACAAGGATGACACAACAACACTCGAACCATTGCCAACATCAGAATGTGGGTAGAACTCTTGTAGAAGCATGCAAAACCAAAATATCACTCAAAGAGTGAATAGCCTAGATAGTCTATGTAGCTGCATCCTGCATAATATCTAGATGATATACTGGAGGTGGTGAAGGAAGGAGAGGAGGGGGAACATATGGGTGTGGAACTACTCTAACTACCCCTAGTCTATCTTGGGGCATAACTCCACCAATGCCCTAGAAGGGTTTAATGTCAAAGTAATTGACATGATGCCCTAACACAAGCTTCGAATATAATTTTTAATAAAAGTAAAATGGTATATCACAATTTTTTGTTGGGTGGTTTATCAAAAACCATACACCAACGATCCCAAAAGGATTCACAATGTCCCCTATGGGTGCACCATTTTATAGAAAGTTTTTATTTATTAACATTAACTGGCAAACCAATGCGAGGGTTAACAAATAAAGAGGCTATTTGGGCTTTGCTTATTCTGAGATCTTTAACATCATCATAAGACAATCCACATGCATAATATTCCCTCATGTCTTCTCGCCACGAATGAAAGGCATTATGTTGGATGGAGAGGGTTTCTATATTTTTAATTATATCCTTCAATGTGTTTGACATCTCGAATAATCAAGGGATTCTCTTATAAACTTCATAAATACCCTTTAATTGCTGCAATTTTTCACCAATTAATTCTTCAATTGATGGCTGCAGAGGTGATGGAGCGTTTGGTATTTGTGCATTTTCATTCTCAGCTGGTGGATCATTTGGAATTTGTGCATTTTCATTCTTAGCAACCATAATGCCTGATTAAAGTTAAAAACTAATTAATCTAATTGAAATTAGATAGTATAAATGAAAATACTGTAAAAATACCCTAGTTTTAAAAAAAAAACAAAAAAAAACCCTACTTTTTAACAAAAATCTATAAAATTCTCTAATTTTTAATACAAATACATAAACAACACTATTTTAAAATCAAAATCCATAAAAAAACATTCATTTTTAATCAAAATCCATTCTAAACTCAAATTTTTCATAAAAATTCAATCAAAAACCCTATTTTGAAAAAAAATCCATAAAAAACTAACTAAAATTATACAAATCTAATTCAAAATTCAATCAAAGCAAATAAAAATATAAAATCTAACCTTTTCAAAATGGATACTGGCTAAATCGGATATCTAATATGCGGAGAACCTCCTCACTGTGTGCCCGTGACCTGTTTGTGAATGTCAAATGATTTTAGCATGCCCAAATTTTATATATATATATATACATATATATATATATATATATATATATATATATATATATATATATATATATATATATATATATATATATATGTATATGTTTGCTTCATATCTATATCCGATGGATCGGTTATCATTTGGATCGGATATCGATTTGAATCAGATATCCGATTTGGATCGGATATCCGATTGATCGATCAAATATCCGATTTGGAGAACTTGGTTTGGTTATTGCTTTGGAGGTGTGTACTAACACCCAAGCCACAAAAGGTAACTTCGACATTTTTGCATTTTTGGGTCGATGAAAAACGTAATTTTTTCCCCATTGCCACTTTTTGGCCCATCATGATCTTGCACATACCCTAATGTGTATAGAACTTCGGGATACGGGAAACAAAACTACCCAGAATAATTAATTAAATTATTCTACCTAAGTAAGCTTAAGCGAGTAAATCGTAAAAACCATTTACTCTAACAAATTCTTCTACCATTAGATACATTTTTCAATTTTTCTTCTTGGGGTAAATTTTTAGGTCCATATATGTTCATTTAGTTTGGCTTACTAAAAATAGTAGGTGACTATTTCTAACCTTTTTGGACCTCTAACTATCTTACACCCCTTAAGTGTCATCATGGGACTCAAAAACACTAAATAAAATAAGGGTTTTTTTTTGGGTGGTGCAAGATTCTCCCTACACCACTTGATGCTCCTACATCAATGATAGTTTGTTCACTTCCAAATATGAACATGAGTAATATAAACACAATTTTCGAGAGTATAAAAAATTAAAAATTTAAGATTATGGTGTTCAGTTGGCAATTGAATGTACACACATGCATATAGTGTCATGAACATAAACAATGGTTTTACATGATGCATGTCAAAAAGAAAAACCTTGAATTTAGAGCAATTGTTAAAATTGGAAACCCACCAAGAAAACATGACCACATATAAATTAGAAACAAACCAAAGACATATGTGTGTGTGTGTATATGTATATGTATATATGTTTGAATATATATATATATATATATATATAATGAGAATGTAAGGTGTTGTGTGTAGTTGGCAAGACATATATTTATATGGAAAGGAAGAGTATATGCTTAACCAATGTCTTTACAATTTACATGTGTAAAAAATGTAAATAATATTACATATAAGTGACAACAATGACATTAGTTGGTAACCATAAAAAGGAAAACATATGTTGTTGTGCTCACTTCAATTGTAAGAGAAATGTCATAAATATATACACAGTTTCATGAATATAAATGGGGCTTTTATAAATTAATTAAAAAGGAATAAATAAAAACACAATTTCCTAAATTTATAAAAGGGGGACTTTTAGAATTAACCCACCAAAAATAACCCCTCATTTATAATTTTTAAATAGAGACTTCTTGAATAGAAATGTGGGTTTTTTGAAATAATCCCAAAATAATGAGGGTATCCTAAAACAATGGAGAGCATTCAGTCATGATATCACAAGATGGAGACAATAGCCAGCTAAGAATGATGCATGATAAGAATTGATGAAATTTAAATATCATGTGAAATAAAACAATAAAATAATCCATTTTTTATAATTTCAAGAAAGTGAATGAGGATTTTTGAATAAAACCATAAAATTATAACGTTTGTGAATTATATAGGCTATTTTATTATATTTTTGTATAAAGTGAATGGGATCATGGCAGTAAAACCTTAGATAGTTTGGAGAATAATGTGAAAAAGATTGAATTACTAGAGAAAACTAGATTCATGAGTACTATTGTCTATAATATGAAAGGAGAAATGATAGATTGATGCTACTTAAACCATGGAGAGCATCCGACAGGTAGGTCGCATGAGGGTTATTGTAGAAGGAGAGTGACACAATACAAAAAATGGAGGGAAATAAAATAGCATGAGAAATAAGCCCACACACAAACCCAATGTGCATGTTAATCTAGTTAAAAGGTGGTTGAGGTCTAAATGAATACATGGACATGATGTTATGAACATTTAACAATACTCTCATGAACTTTAAACATTAAAAAGTGAATTTAATACATTTATAAGTGAGCAGTGAAATTATTATTTGAAGATATAATTGTATGTTTATATGATTAGAAATAGGATATTTTTAAATTTTTTTGTGGTAGTCAAATGAATGGTAATCGAGCCAATAGAGAATATGTATTGAATGTCAACTCCAAATGATCACTTTTTGACCTTTGCATGCATAATGAACCCTCTCACATTCATCAAAAATGCCCAAAATCCAAAAACAATAGCTATAAGCTCTTAAGTCGCATACGAAGAAAACCCAAAAAGCTCGTTACAATCCGATGTACCATTTAGAAAGTTAGGTTGTGTGAAGTTAGCTATAAGGACTACTAAACTCCTTCCCCTAGTCTTTAATCTCTTAGCCATGCCAAATCTAATGATAGAATCAGCTGAAAAATCTTATTCTAGACTAGTTTTTAACACAAGAAAAATATACCCTTTATATTTTATTTTATTTTATTTGTTTCACTAACTATTTGCAATCATGGTTCATGCATCAATAAAATCTTGTAAGCCATTTGCATGTACGAGCATAGAAATAATTAGTATCATATATGAGTTTGATTTGTTGAATACAAAAATTATTGCTTGAAGACCCTTCTTAAGAATATAGGAGAGCTTCACTTATTTTTCTGGTAGCTATGTATTTAAACACAAATTTTAAACTTTTTACGAAATCAAATCCTAAATTACAATTTGAACGGCTCGTTGATAGAAATAATATGGCATAGATGTTCAATACCTTACACAATGTCTTGACTAAGGAATGTAGCGGCCTTCATAATTCAGGTGACTCACTCCCTGCTCATTGATCAAACACCAATCATTGTTTATTATCCATCAATGATAAGATTAAAAGAGCAAACCACTTCGTCGCTATGATGCATTAATGATTCCTTTTCTTCATCTAAGGACCTGTACAAATAGAAAAAAATCAAATCAAAGCTAGGATGCATTGCAAAGCATAAGGGAGGGGGGCATGCAAATAACTTTCACGTGATGCAATAGGGGCTTACTTTCTATATCTAATCCTTTACACCTATCTACTACGTACCATGCCAACACAAAGGAACTTGAAAATTAAAATTAGCTTCCCCAGAAAGCATAAGAAAGTAGTTTAATTTTTGCCTGTGTAGTGGATAGTGGCACCAAAATTTCAACAGCTACATGTTCAAAATGATTAAGACATTTTCCTCCATATTTGGTCAACCTGGGATGATAGAGAACCAGCTGGTGCATCTTGAGGCTTGGTTTCATATTTCAATTTGATCATTGATTTTGAGGTTATTTATAGAGAAATTGACTGTCCTTTCCTCACATGATAGACCTGTCAATCAATTAAATTATTAACTTTACGTTAAATAGGCTAATAAATCCTTATTCAAGCCATACAATAAGATTACAGTGGTCCCCAAAAAATATGAGGATAAACTTTAATCATATATAACTATATGCCGATTTTCCCAATGTTTCTGGTTGCATGAATGCCCTGACATACTATGACTTGGCTGGTCAATAAAATATATCAAATAATGATTCATGAGGTATTATGATATATTTTAGTCGATAGGCTTCTTATTGTGGACTTTCCAGTCCACAAGCCATCGGCATACCTGTCTCGCACACCCTAAAAACCATTTGATGCCCAGTAAACCATCCACCATGCTATTTGACGTCCATCAGAAATTGGCAATGCCAGTAATTTACAACCTACTGTGTTGGCGTGAAAAGAAAGCCACGAGTAAACTCAAATCTGAACAAAGGATCCAAAAATTTAATTTTGCGTCTAATCTCATTATGGACGCATCTACCAAATTTCTTTCACACTCCACCAGAAGAGGCAGCTCAGGAAAATCCAATTAGATTTTAATGCAGCATCTAATCTATGTCAGAGTAACTGTAATCTATTCCCTTCAGCCGCCCTTCATCGCCGCCTCCAGTTTGGATAAATGGACTATTCTGTCCGTAGTTGTTCTGGTCTTTCAGGAGCAGCTAAAATCAATGGTGGAGTGCATGTGACCGCTGGAGATCTCGCTGGGGGAGGTTAACAAGAAGCTCATCAGAGTGCTCCTGGGCTGCGAAATGGCTTGCTTTAAGTTCAGAAAGGGGTTTATTGCCTTCTATGTCTATGTTGTTCGCCGTCAGGGCAGCATTGGCTTTGCCAGGTCTGAGGATTTAAAGAACATCATAGCGCTCAATGATTTTCTCGATCATACCACCATGCTGGCTACCCCTCACCAGAGGTCCATCTCATATACCATCCCCATGGCTGTTGCACATTAATCTGTCTCTGATCGTTAATTAAACTACATTGCTCTCTTTTGTTTTTGCCCTTTTATACTTTTTTTGTTATCTTATCTCTGATACATGCTCGTAGTGTGCAGAATTTTCATTAGCATTCTCAAAATTTTAGTTACTACCCAGTTTAGTTATTGGTTTGAGTTGGGAAGAAATCATACCAGTCGAGTCTCTCTGCGTCTGTCCTCTTTTTTTTCCCCCTTTCTACTGTAAATACACAGAATCATGTTTTCATGTGATAAAATCTGATAGATGCCTTTCATTATTGTGATGGGTAATGGATTCTTTGTATGTTAAAAATTATGTAGTGTATCCATTCCATGACGTCCCTGCCCTCTCCATACTCCACCTCACATGTGGCTTTCATTCCGCTAACCAGCTCTAACATCAACACTCCGAAGTTTTATACATCACCCTTCACGTTCACGTTTAGCCTATTTGCATATTCTACAACACATTTTCAAGACAAACCAACCAAAAGAAAAGTAAAATAAAAAAAGAGATAATATGTGCAAGAGAACTGATTCTTTGGAATTGAAATCCTGGCTTGAAATACAACAAAGAAGCTTCAAGATGTTGGTTTGCGGATGAGTGAAAATGTATCTATCTTTCCCGCACACCTTTTCTCTTGAAATTTTCTACTGTTATGCTCATGTTCTGGATCTCCTTAATGGCTACCGCTTGCCTGTTCTGCAGAATGACCTTGTCAACTTTTGCAGAGCCTCCAAATTTATCTCCTTCAAATTACGGAGTATGTATGACTCTTCCACTTCTGTCAAATGAAATGGCATCATCTTCCATGATGGGTGTCACTTGCCTTCCTATGAGAGACAAGCGATAGAGATAAATGGAGTAAAAGGCCACAGCTACTACCAAGTAAAGGTCATAATAAAATGGTAGCCAAAATATGAGGTGAGAACTTATGTGAAGAGAAACACGGAATGAAACCATGGCAAGCAAAATTACCTCCACATTTTGCACAAATTGTGTCATGCTGTCAGCCATGATAATGAAAATAAACGGACAAAATTTGCAGGAGAAATATAACGAAACCGTACCAAAGTAGAAATTTTACAAGAAATGAGATGAATCAAAACCAATCTCCCTACAGTTGTTACAGTTGTTGCTTCAATCTATTCACAATGAATGAAAAGGAGATCTAAAAATATCAAGGTTTTAGAGCTACTTGATTCCTGGGCTTAAACGTGGAAGTCATGCAGCCGACACTCATATCTAGGGAGTTTGTGCGACATGTGACTTGTTAAGAAAGTCTTCAGTCGATGTCTTCATTTGATGCAGTGAGAAGCAAGAGTTCAATTGATTTCTGTAAGTTTTCAACTGTTCTAATTCTTTGGTGGGAAATTGTTAATGCTCCTTTTCTCCCCCATTGTTTTGTTTACTCTTCTCTTTCAACTTATTTAATCCAAACTGTCGATTGACCTAGAAGAACAGTGCCCAAAAGGTTATGACAACTATTCAAGATCTCGAACCCATATTCAAAGAACAAAATAAACAAGTTTGAAGATTGAAGTTTATACGAAAAGAAAAGGATGATGCACTTACAAACGTAATTGTCTATTCAGTGCACTGCTGGAAAGTCCATCCAGTGACGGTGATGTTCTCTATACTTCACTTTTAAAAGAGCACAAAGTGTGATGGGAATATAGGCTATACCTATCCAAATAATTCACTAAGAGTAATTTTAGTAAATGTTGATATTCTGTGGATAATTTTAAGCTTACAATTGCAAACGACGTCATATGTTTTCTAAAATATATATTTTATATAAGATCAACCAAATATTTATAATATAAGTTTACAAGTTTCTTAGTTCAATGTATCTTTTGATATAAAATAAATGAATCTTTAACTGTAAATTTTTCAAAATTTAAATTGTTAAAAATCTTTCTTTCAATTGATTATAAGAAAATATGTAATACAAATATATTTCGAATGTTGCAGATAATATTGTATGTATTTCAAGATTATATTACAAAATTATACAAACAATTAGAAATACACTTCCTCAACATTTTAACTTGAAAATTCTATCGGCATAACCATTGCACCTCTTTCAGTTTGTCGTTTATTGCCTTCTTAAACATTCCTTGGTCCACACAGAGATACAACACAGTCTACTATCTATACATCCAAGAGATATTCTAGGATAGCAATAATCTTTCCTCGAACTCAAGAAAAGCCTTGGTAAAACAACAGTATGAAAATAGACTTCAACAAATTTGTCGTGTGGAAATATAAAGCAGATAATAAAGTAGACTTGTCAGACATGCCATGTGGAAATATAATCTTATGTGAATCAAGACATACGTTATGGATTATCTTATGTGTTTCCTATATTATTGATTGTTTTTTTGATGTCTTTTGTAAAAATAGATTTTTTTGTCTATTTCAAAAAATAAACATAACTATTAATGTTTAATTTTATAAGTAATGAGTAAATTTTTAAGAAGGTATTTCATACACAACACGATAATTGTTGTGAAAGGGGTTATGCTCAAATGAGAAGACTATAAAGTTCTCAAGAAGGAGATACAAATTTGAATTTTCATAGTGACATCTAGAGAACAAATGCTAAGCACGAACTCTTGAACTTCCATTGTGATTTCTAAATCGAATAAAATTAAATATGAAAAAAAGGGGAAGGAGGTCCCCTTGTGTGAGAAAGGGAGGGGAGGTCTCCTTGTACATTTTGTGAAGGGAAGAGGTCTCCTTGTATATTTTATGAAAAAAAGGGTCCCTTTACTTTTGTGAAGGGAGGAGTGAGAGAAAATCCTCTTAAAAAGGGGAGGAGGGAAACAATTATTAACACGTGCTCATCTAAAAGGGGGAATTATTAACACTCTCATCTACTAAATCCTTACCCTTAGAGTAAATTAGAATTGATACAACTGTAATCATACACCAAAAAGTTGAAAGAATAATCTAGAGAGATGATAATAAAGATTATTATGAATCTATCTATGTATTTACGTGTCTACTAAGTATTTTATTTTACTCTATATAAAAAGATTCTTAGATGTGATTTCATTTCTTATTTAAAGGTCTTCATATGTCATTCAAAAAAATCAAGTTAAAGAATGTTTACAGTTAAATTTGTTGAGGTAGGTTTGACCATATAAGTATATTATAATCTTGAAAAGCATAAGTTGACTTGATATTAATTTATGAATATTGGACTATGGTTAGAGTTCATGTTGTAAGAGAGGAACAAATGTAAGGGAATGCTAAATAAATCTTAAGTTAGATTAATTAAAATAAAAATTATATATATTAATATAAATTAGTTTATATTAAATAATTGAGAGTTTATGTAAGATATAAAAGTAAATGTAATAAATAAAAAATGTTTCAATTGAATTGTAAGTTTTTATTTAAACATGTATAGTTGTAAATTATATTTTGTTTTGGAATTAGAAACAAAGTTTTGTTGTATTGTTATGGTTCAATTTTGTAGATCAAAGTCAAATCGGTGTCTATGAAAATGGTTTGACCTCGTGAAAATGTTCTAATAGTTTGTATATTCTTCCACCTTTTTGATACATTTGATCGAGGTTGTCACTACGAAGCTAATATAGTAAAGGTGCATAGGGTCTTACCTTCTAGTCGTTGGATTGACATGCCACAAAAAATGAATAATTTTTTAAAATATTATGTTAAATAATTGACAAGCAACATGGTTTTGATATTATTACATTCTTTTCTAAAGTCTATTTCAACAAAATGTTAAATAATTGACAAGCAAAATGGGTACATCCTCTCACATGGTTGGTTACTTGGTTAGGACTTAGTGATACAATTGGGTGCCAACATACTTTTGATAGCATTCCTTTAAATTTCCTATAGGCACATCCCTTGCACCTCCTAAAGTTGCAAGTGCTAGGCTAGTTATTATTAGTTAGCCGATAGGCTTTTAATTGTGGACTTGCTAGTCCACAGCCCATCAGCAATCCTGTCTCATGCCCCTACAAACAACTCCACGGGTCGAGTCATGGGCTGGTAAACCACTCGACGGAAAAAATGCATTTACTACGTTCTCAGTAGTTGCAAGGCATTAATGTAATAATTGTGGTCTTGCCAGTCCACAGCCCATCGGCAATCCTGTCTCACGCCCCTGCAAACAACTCCACGGGTCAAGTCACGGGCTGGTAAACCACTCGACGGAAAAAAAATGCATTTACTACGTTCTTAGTAGTTGCAGGGCATTAATGGCATTAAAGAAAATCATAGAATATATCTCTGCCTTCACTAAACAAGCTCGCATACAGCTGTAGATTCATTTTTGGGATCCCCAGTGCATGATATGCCTGAAAACCTATCTCTTGCTGCAACCAAAAATCAGATCTAAATTGGTTTATTGTAAGCAGATTGAAGCAGCCGCCTCATCTTGTACAAATTTCTGCTGCGATAGGTTTTTGTAATATTTTTCATCCAAACTCTACACCATATGATTCTTGTAGAATTTTGAGGTAAGTTATTTGTCATGGTGCAAGCGATTTTTTAATTTTGGGTATCTATACTCGACCGCAAATTCTCTAATTAGTGTTCTGTTAGGTGACAAAATGGAGGAGCAAACGTGAAACGGTAAGAAAACAGGTCGCCAATGGTGGGATGGGCAATCATTCCTAGGTTGAGCACATGGAACATTTCTGGTATTTTAGGGTATTGAAATATCTCCATTGTTATATAAAAATCCAATTTGGTTATTGCCAATCATCATTTACGGTGTCTTTTACCATGTGGGTGCTGAGATAGTTCTATAATCTCATATATACCCAAGCAGTTACTGTGTGATCATCATCTCTAGAATTCTAATTGATTGGGGTATTGAGATTGAGTAGTGGAAACTACAAAATTTTCCTGCCTAGTAATGGAAAAATCTCCCACCACCCCACTTTTTGTGCCATCTGACCTTCAGGGATGCCAAAAAGAAGTGCCTTGTCTGGAAGACTACGTCCCTACATCATTTTCCACCACTTTAGGCAGGGAAATCTGGGAAGAGTCCAAGAAGGTGTTGAGCTTGGCTGCTCCTGCGGGATTTAACAAGGTATTCACCTACGCCTTTGGGGTTGTCACTCAGGTTGATGCTTGCCAATTTGGCACGCTGGAACTTGCTACCGTGTCCTTGGCTACTAGTACCATTGGGGAAATCTCCTTCGAGCTCATGTTATGTAACCAGCCTTATTCAATTGTTTTGAAAGATTTTCCAGTTGTGGGACTGCTATTATCCTATTTCATCTCTGGTATTGGTCCAAATAGGTACAGAGATATATTCTCTTATTTCAGGGCCTTGTCAATAGATCCTTGCATAATGATCTTTCTTTGCTCTGCCCACTTCCCACACTAGCATTGAATAACCCCTCTCCACAGCAAGCTGATATAGTCTCAGAAAACCCTTAATACAATTTGCAGTGATTATAACTTAGTTCATAAAATGTTTAGATCTAACACCATAGCTTTAGTATATATTTCTTAAAAGCATATAAGTTTATCTTAAAAAGAGATGGAATATAATTAAACTTGAGGATTTTATCTTTGGGGTGAGATTATGGTTGTTCTTGCATTTCTTTTATATCGAACAATGAATCGAGGGTTGCATTACGTAGATTATTCTATTTTTTTAATTTTTTTGAATTACAATACTTCATTTTAAGCGAAGCTTTGAAGTGCATGTTTTACAAAGTGATTTCAGAATAAGTCATTTTTTATTAGGCGAAACAAAAAGATCAAATACTTGCAACCACAAAAAATAGAAAAAACTGCCATACATACATGGTTGAAACTTGAAATATCTAAAAAAATTCCTTCAAAAATTTGAGTGAGTGTAAATTTTGTTTTAGTAGCCTTAGCATCTAAAGAAATGTGAAATCGTATGACTGATGCAGTTTATTAGATTCTTCAGACTCATTTAATATAAAGGACTTAAAATTAGTT
>VDFB02232719.1:0-21214 GCA_007258455.2 Sequoia sempervirens
AATGACACTAGATCTAAAGGGATTTTGGATCTCGTACACCCAGATGTGTGTGGGCCTATGTCAATAGCATCCTTGAATGAATATGAGTATTATGTTACTTTCATTAATGATTTCTCCAGGAAGACATGGATATATTTCATGAAGAATAAAGATGAGGTCTTTAGTAGGTTCAAAGAGTTTAAGGCTCTCGTGGAGAACCAAACTAGGAAGAAGATCAAGATACTAAGGTCTGATAATGGAGGCAAGTATACCTCGAATGCCTTCAAAGATTTATGTGCTCATGAAGGTATCAAGAAAGAGTTGATAGTTTCGTACAACCCTTAGCAGAATGGGGTTGTTGAATGGAAGAATAGGGCTATAGTTGGAGCAGCCAAGGCCATGCTTCATGATCAGGATCTGCCTTGGTTCTTATGGGAAGAAGCTTGCAACACAACTGTGTATTTGCAAAATAGGAGCCCTCACAAAGTGTTGGGCAAGTTGACTCTAGAAGAGGCATTCTCTAGTAAGAAACCAGACTTGGGGCACATTTGCATCTTTGGATGCCTTGTGTATTGTCACATTCCTATTGAGAAGAGAACCAAGTTGGAACCTACTGCAGAGAAGGGTATCCTTGTTGGGTACAGTGAAACTTCTAAGGCTTATTGGGTTTACATT
The DNA here is from genome assembly GCA_007258455.2 of Sequoia sempervirens. Lineage (NCBI taxonomy): Eukaryota > Viridiplantae > Streptophyta > Pinopsida > Cupressales > Cupressaceae > Sequoia > Sequoia sempervirens. The sequence goes on from VDFB02232719.1 coordinate 655, forward strand.
CCTACTCTCAGGAAAACAATTGTTCACAGAGATGCCAAGTTTGAGGAAGAGAGGTCTCTTTAGAAATCTAACTTGATGAATGAGGGGGAGCAATCAACCATAGTTGAGGCAACTCAATTTCCTCAAACTTCAGTCACGCAAGCTGGAGAGCAGAGCGAGCAGGTCAAGCAGGGTGATCAGAAGGAGGAATCAATAATTCCTCAACCTCAAATTCCTATTACAGAAAAGAGGAGAAACAAGGCAGCTGAGCAGACACTAAGAGAGGCTCAAGAATATGTAGGTAATCCTCAAGATTTAGTCAGATAGAGAAGGGATCCAAAATGTTATTATGAGTGTGGCACTTATGAGTGAATTAATTGAAGTAGAACCTTCTAGCTTTTAGGAGCCATCCAAGCACCAAGTGTGGAGAGATGCCATGGTGGAAGAGTATTCTTCCATCATGAAGAGCAGTGTGTGGGAGGTAGTACAAGGACCAAAAGATAAGTCTGTGGTGGGCTCAAGATGGCTATATAAGATTAAGCATGTTGTAGATGGTAGTGTGGAGAAGTTCAAAGCCCGGTTTGTGGCTAAGGGGTTTTCTTGGAAGGAGTCAACTATGATGAGACTTTTTCTCCAGTAGCCAGGTACTCATCCATAAGAGCTATCATTTCTGTAACATCACAAATGGGTTGGAGGATTCACTAGATGGATGTAAAGATGGCCTTCCTCAGTGGGGTGATTGAGGAAGAGATTTACATAGAGCAACCAAAAGGATTTGAAGCACATGAGAGGGATTCTCATGTATGCAAGCTAAAAAGAGCACTGTATGGACTCAAGTAGACTCCCAGGGCATGGTATTCATGTATTGATAGTTACTTGCAGAGTGTGGGCTTCATCAAGAGTGAGGAGTAGATCCAAACTGTGCACTATGTTAGAATTGATGAAGAATGAACTTTCCCCGATATTGTTATATGTTGATGACCTATTTCTCACATAGGGTCAAGGGACCTCTAGCCTACTGCAAGAGTGGGATTTTCTTGAGGGAGAGAGTTTGAGATGAAGGACTTGGGGTTGATGCATTACTTTCTAGGATTGGAGTTGTGACAGAAAGAGGGAGAAATATTTCTTGGACAAGGGAAGTACTTAATTGATATCTTGAAGTGATTCAGGATGGAAAACTATAAGCCTATGTCAACACCACTTGTGACCAATTGGAAGAAGATTGATGCTTCTAGATCAAAGGCAGTGGACCCGACTTTATACAGACAGTTGATAGGCTCTCTTATGTATCTAGTCAACACTAGGCCAGACATTTGTTTTGCATTGAACTCACTCAGTTAGTTTATGGTGGAACCTAAACATATGCCTTTGGATAGCTGCAAATCATGTTTTAGAGATATCTCCAAAGGCACTTGTGATTATGGGCTGAAGTATGTTTTAGTAAGATGGAGTAAGCTCAAGAGGTTTACCAATGGGTGGGTGGCTGATCTTGATAATCCCGGAAGAGCACTTCAAAGGTCAGTTTTAGTTTGGGATCGAGGGCTTGATCTCTTGAGTACAACGAGGAAACAAAGTTTTGCCTTGAGTTCTCTGAGGAGGCCAAGTATATGGCAGCCAATATGGCTACATGTGAAGCTATCTAGCTTCATAAACTTCTAGCTGGGCTCTTTGATCAGGAGCTGGATCCTATAGTCATTTACTATGATAATCAGAGTTGTATCAAACTCTCTGAGAATCCAGTGTTTTATGACAAGTCAAAGAACATTGAGATCAAGTACCACTTCATCAGAGATTGTGTGGAGAAGGGGATAGTGAAGCTCCATTACATTCCTATGGATGAACAAATAGTAGATATCCTGACGAAGGCCTTGATGAAGAGCAAGTTTGAATTCTTTAGGGACAAGTTGGGTGTGGTACATAACACCTTCCTCGCTAAGAGGGAGTGTTGATTTTTGTAGCTCAAAAGGTGGGATGTGGATTTGTTTTAAAGCAACTTGAGTTGGATATTCTTTAAATCACTTTAAAGCAACTCGAGTTAGATATGCTTTAAAACAATTCGAGTTGGATTTTTAGCAACAATAGGATTTTTATTCTTTAATAGAATGTTTTTCGAGTTTGTGAGGATAAGATAAATCCAAGAGTGATTTTATGTGTAATTAAAGCCAAAGAAAGCAAGGAAAGATTCTTTCCTTGCACGCTAAGTAAAGTAGCTAGGCTCTATAAATGTAAGATTGTTGTAGCAAACTCATATTGTATTTTTGAAAGAAAAGTTTATTGTTAGGCTGAATAGAAGATCCAACATTTGAGTTTTCGCGGTAGAGTTTCTAGGTATATTGTGTTATTATCTTTTTGTGATTGGCTTAATGTTATTTTTGCTTCCACTGTTATTAGTTGTTAATTAACCCAGTTGTGTTAATTGTTATAAATTAGATTTATTTCTGTGAATTTATTATGCAATTAATTTGTTGCTAGGTTATAGAAATTAACAACTCCCACCACCATAGAATTTCAATGTTGGTTCCCGGCACAAATTTTGCAAATCCTCTCACATGTGTGAGATTTCATTCTCTAGCTAAATGCATTTAAACTATATTTTTCAAATTCCAAGTGTAGGACAGATTTTGAATTAAGATTAAAATGTATATCTTTTTAGACAAGATTTCCCAGCTGGCAATATTAAATGCAATTAAATGCTTTTACTTTTCCCTCCTTTGTTGGGCTCATTTGTAGCTTCCAGAATAAGTCATAGTTTTTGGTTATTAGTTTTATGGAGTCTTTTTTTTTTTTAAGTTAGTTGAGTGGAATGAAAAATAACAGAAGTACAAAGGAAATTATAAATACTACATTTTCTCTTGTGTGATTGCAGTAGCAGTCATTGTAGCAACAACCCGAAACAAAGAGGAATTTATCTGTTTTATTTTCTAAGTAAAAATAGAAAAGAGCAACAACTCGTAATTTTCTTTTTAGTTGGAAATATTATGGCAGTGAAAAATATATGGAAATATGAACTTTTGTTTGGCTCATTTTACGTATTTTAAAGGTTATGTACTCCATTCCTATTCTTTTAGCTCTATTCTATTTTGTTCTATTTCTATTTTTTGCTATCCTCTTCCTTCATTGCTCTCCTTAGTCCCAATGAAAATAATTTCATGGAATTCTAGGGATATTAATGTTCTTAGTAAAAATGTTTAATAAAATATCAAAATGAATCAAATTGGTTTAACATTGTTTTAAATTAGAAACAAAGTTTTGAAAAGGAAAAATACGTTTCTGAGGGACTTGAAACATGAGTTTAAACAACAAAAGATAACAAAATAAGTCCAAACAAACAAACGACTGTCTCAAAAAGGAAACGACAACACAAAGAGACAACAGGGCCCAAAAAAGGACCGCCCAAAAAACCAGAAACAAACACCACCGCACTACTCCATGGTGTTCAATAATTCCTCAACCTCCTTTTCAACATCCTTCATATCTTGTAACCCTTGCTTGAGGATTTGAGCCGTATGTGACGAAGTCGGGGTCTTCCTCTTAGTGTTAGCCCGGGTACGAGTCAAAATCCCTTCACCAGCAGATCTGCAGCCTCCTCTATCTGCATCCAAATCCACGACTAGTGAACCCTTTTGGTATTTTTTGAGCTTTTCCACCATTGCATTGATGATAATGGTGTTATGCCTGGCAATTTTATGATTGTTCGCCATAGTGGCCCTAATATTTTGACTGTACTCGATACTAGTCAATCTTTCCTCCTGTGATTGCTCTCTTTTCCTTGGTAAGGGATTTTCCTGTCCTTCATTCTCTCTACGACTCCAGCTAATCTTCTGCTCCAAATCCATGACTCTATTGCTAAGATCAATATTACGGCCTTTCGATCATAGACTTCCTTAAGGTCCCTTGAGGGAATAGTCAAAAGGCCATCAGGTACTTTTACTGCCCTCCGCGGTATGCTCAGGCTTGAACTTATTCAGGGCTGAGTTAATTTCATCTTGAATAGGGGAGTCATAAGGGCCATTCCCAAATCTTCCAGACGTAGGGGCACTAGGGGCTGATTCCTTACTAACCATGGGTTTATCAAAAAGAATTTCGATGGAATTTTCAAAATACGAAACAAGTTTTGTAACAAAGGTACCTTTAAAACTAGAGACCAAACCTGGAGTAGGGCATCCAGTAGACGGTTGGGGATTAAGACATGGTGCCCATCAACCATGATATATTGCAGTATAATAACTCTTAAAACTTTCCTCCAAATAGATATGATGGAATCACATCAAAGTAGCTAATGGAAACCTTAGCCATCTTAGCCTTCTCCTTGTCTTTTTTAGGAAATTTAATGACCGCTTCATCAGGGAATCGACGGTCCTGATAAAATTTCACACCCTCTGTCGAAAGACCAGTTATCTCACCTATTAACTCCTCATTCAGCTTAACATTCCTGCAAAACAACACAATCTCACCATTTTTCCAATTTTTTACAAAATAGTCCAGCATCCCCTCATCAGTACCATGGAGCTTTTCCATATACGGGACTAAGCCTCCCTTTTCAATTCTTTCCCAGGCTTTGGTGTTCTTTCTATGCTCCTGAAAACTACTTGGCTCCACACATTTTCTTTCTCCCCCATATTCAAAGCTCTATTAAACAACACTCTATAGTTGCTCTAGGTCCCATTTAGGCATATTTTATCAAACACCCAGAAAGCATGCCAGAGACTCTTCTTGAAAAATAAAATGACGTCGATCCCATCAAATCTAATAAAATTGACGTACCTAATCTTTATCTGTTTCATCATGTCGAAGACAGACTTCTCTTCCATGCACTGAATCATAATAAATTAGCGCTTGCACATAAGGATGGATGTAGTCATTCTTCCTCCACGTGTTTTCCCCACCCTTCTTAACCCCTTCATTGGTGAAGTAATATTCCACCTTATTGGCTTCTTTATAGGCATGGGACACTTTCACTTTATCAAATTTATTTAGTAAGATTTTTGTATCTTCGATCCACTTTTTGATGGTCCACGAGGGAGGGGTAAGCCCAAGAATGCAATTTATTATATTCATTGAATCACCCTCCAACCAAAGACATTTCATGTTCATCTTGAGGGCTAAGCTAACTGCATGAAAAGCCCCAACAGCTTCTGCAACATGATTAGTTTGAGTGCCGATGTCCACAGCAAAAGTCGCAATAAAAGCCCCCGAATTGTCCCTTAAAACACACCCACTGCCAGCTCTCCCAGGATTGCCTTTAGCCGCACCATCAAAATTGGCTTTCACCCAACCCAAAGGTGGAAAAGACCAACTAGCATTCTCTCTCCCACAAACAACAGGTTTGAGGACATATGACCCAACTAATTTTGAATTCCACTTTTCGGCTATAGCAAAATCGAGAGGAGACCAGTTGGCTTTCTCAACCATTTTTCTTGGAATTAAAGATAAGTTTTCCTTTATAGCCCTTACAATTTTAGCATGCAAGTCCCCTTCCAACATCTCTTTATCCCTAAACACTCTGTTGTTCCTTTCCTTCCAAATATTCCAAGACACAAAAGGTAGAACAAAAGACCATAGCTTTCGCACAAAAGGATTTTTTCAAGGAGCTTTCCATTGCATGAAGAAATCTTCGACAGAGGTAGGGGAAACCCAAACCACATCAAGAAGAACAAAAATTTTACCCCAGATATTTGAAACAAAAGGGCAATGAAGAAAAAGATGATTCATAGTCTTGGCTTCATTCCTGTACATATAACATCTGTTAGGTAATTGAATTCCTCTTTTTCCAAGATTTTCCAAAGTGAGAATCTTATTCTGTAGCATTATCTAGTAGAAAATATTAATTTTAGGAGTTAGGTGATTAATCCAATCCTTAGCCCAGAAGGGTGGAGGCTCCATTGGACTAACCAACGAAAGGCGTGGCCGAGAAAAATGCGGATGGGTTGTCTAACGGTGACAAGATCTCTCCACTTGGTGTTGAATTGGCCTTAAGGCTCACAGCCAAGTGAATAGGGCTAAGATCTGACTAATGGTATTCAAATCCAACCCAACCCCATTCCTCAATAATCTGATAATTTTGATTGTTTTTTTCCTAAATGGTCAAGATGGAATGTTTCTTTCTATTAGATTCTATGTAGCACCTTATCTGAGCAATTAAGTGCATACCTTTGAGATTAGATTCTCTTCTACCTAAAATCTTTTTTAAGGAGCAAGGGGGATTTATTGCAAATAAATTAACTGTAGAAGGAGCTCTATTTTCTCATGAAGTATTACATTCAATCCACCAACATAAGCTTCAAGCTACGATTATAAAATTAAATAGATGAAAGCCTATGAAATATTTAGTTGGGAAATTCATTTTCCAGTTCTTCTCAAGTTTGGTTTCTCACAAAAGTAGCACAAATACATTTTATCTTTTATCTTTGGAACCAAATTTTTAGTCTTGATAAATGATTTTTCTATTAATTTTTTTTTTCTAATCTCTCCAAGGAGTTTAGAAAGGGGACCTTCTTACTGTTTTTTTTTATTCTGGTGATAGAATCTTTCAGAAGATAAATATCAGCCCAAAATTAGGGTAAGAAGTGGAAAGGGATCACTATTCGAAAACTTCAAATTACTATAACTCATGCATTATTTTCTAATGATACTCTATTGTATGGCTTTCCTTTTATTTCTAAAGAAAGATGAATCAAGAATAGTCACAAGCCTTTGTGTGCAGCGTTTGACCAAGCTATTAATATGGATTTTTTTCAAGATGTAGGTTATTATTTGAAGAGCAATAAAAATTGGTCACAAAGATGATGGAAATGATATTGATCATACATAGGAATAGAAAGGAAAATATTATGGTCAATGCTCAATTGAGAAGGGATGAATCCACAAAGTCTCTATTGTATGTCATTTTCATATTACAAGTTGATTTGGTGGTGAGGCAAGAGAATAGTGAAAAAAGGATCTAAATACTCAAACTTTCATTTACGAACTGATTCAAGTGTGTAAAGGAAATGTTTTACTATAGAAATAGGTTGCACCTATGTAAAAATTCAACCCTTGATTTTAAGATGTTGGAAGAACTCCTTGCTTGTCTAGTAGGTGGAGACTTTGGATTCATTAAACATATTATAGAATGAAAAAAGAATTCTGTTAGAAAGGGGAAAATGAGAATGCTAAATTTTTTGTAACAAAATGCATGGTATGCCAAATAAATCAACGGGATATAATTAAGATTCCAATTCTTCTATAATATTTTATCTAGTCCAAATCAAAAATAAGAGGAGATATCTATGGATTTCATCACTGAACCAAATTTGAACAGAAAATGCCATCATGATAGGTGGTTAATAATCAATTTTTTCTTATAGTATTATAGATAATTTACAACTCTTTACAACGATTAAAAGATCTAATCGTAGATAAAGTCATCGTGATCTTACGTCAGATTATTGTTTTGTATGTATGAAAGAACGGCGATTAAGAATGCATCTGAAAATGTTCTTGAAGGCAAGACAAAATTGCAGCGTGTTTTCTAAGGATACTTTACTAGAAAATGCTAACATAATCAAATTTATTTAAATGTGATCTACAATCAAGTCTGACTTCGACCAGCCTAAGCAAAAACAATTGATTGTGTCCTTCCAAAAGAAAAGGACGCCGGCAGTATTGGAGAAAACTGATATAGGGTACAACTCTTCTGTTGACCTTAGTTATCTACAAAATGAGTGTCGCTCAACCAATGCTTACAGTCATACACAGAACAAAAAGCCTGCAAACAGGTGAGAAGCAAAAGTATCACTGAGGCCAAAAGAGTAAGGAGATGCCATGAACCAAATATGTATTTCTTTATGTAATCCTTCACAGCGACGCTCCATCTCTTGTGATAATACTTATTGACATCAGCTATGACTTGATCCAAATATTTAACTGAAGTCAATTTCACATATTTACCTATGCCGTTCCACATGCTTGCCACTTTTCCGTCGTCTGCCAAGTGATTGTAAATAATTCCGCTCTTTCTCAGCAGCCGAACATCTTCCTCTGTGTCGATGATGCCGTTCATGAAATCTGTGTAGCGAGTGAAAATCAGCGCACCAGGCGCCACTGAAGCTTCGAACGCCACCAGATTCCTGAGAATCACTTCTGTATTTGAATCCAGCCTCAGTTTGGGAAGGTAAAGTGTTGCAGTCCTCGTGTCGAAGCGAATTGTGGTGAGGTCTCCGTTGGTAGGAATGAATTTTACTCCTGCTGAGTATAAATCGGACACTGAAGGAATCTCCAGTTCGTCGCGTGTAGGTGGAGTTTGCACAGAATTGTATCCTCTTTCTTGATCATTTTCATCTTTCTGTTGAATTGAAGGCTTCAGAAAAATGGAAAATAGATTCGTGAACAACTGTATCAGACACTGCAGGAACCTGCTTTTCAAGAGGTGCTGAGAGAGCACCGAGAGATGTCGGACAAGCCCAATGTTTAACGATGAGAGAGCATTCCATAGGGCTTTCAACGCCCTTTCAACAAAGGTTAAATCTGGCAAGGAGGCCTTCTCGTCCTCATTCTCCTTAGTAAAGGCACTATCTATGGCTGCTGCAGGGACAATAGAGTAGTAGAGCACCTCCAGCAAGAAGGAGGCATCCAAAGCCATTAGCCATGCCAGGGCTTCCTCCTTGTAGTCCAGACATTTCTGATAGCGGCTCCTGATTTTCACGTCGTACTTCTTCACCTCTTCTACTACAGATTCAAATTTACAGTCACCACTTATGCTCTTCTGAAATCTTCGCGCAGCAGCAAATTTGTATCTCTCCATTTCTAACAATTTGGAAATCCAGTGGTGATATGGTCCTATGGAGACGCACTGGGGAATGTATACCTCTGGCTTCACTGCCAACAGCTCCTTAGGCACACCAAAAATGGATACACAATTCTCCATTTCTTGTTCTTCCTCGCATAATATTTGCAGGCAGTGCTTGATGTGAACGACCCAACGATCTTGATCCACCTTTAGTTCATCTCTGTTGTTTGATTCCATGATTCCGAGTGTGAGTGCACAAGGAATGAAAGGTCACAAAAAAGAAAACAGATGAGAATTAGATATTCGAAGGCTCAAATATGGTTAGACTGCGGCTCAGGGTCATATATGTTGTTGGGCTAGTCACCAGAGGACAAAGCCTTTATAATTTTGCAGAAATTCTACACTGCCAACGAATATTTCCAATTTTCTATGACAATAATTTATATACCTGCGTCTCCGCATGCCAAATTATTTCAAAAGAGGACTCATTCAATGTATGTTCAGCTTCTTGCTTTCACATGTTTCTTGTACAGTGGGGCATAACGGCAACTACATCAGTTTAACCGTCCTATGAGAAGGCCCGAAGTAGTAACTAAAGGAACATTTAATAACAACTTGGAAATTTAAAAAGTTTTAGTTTATCGTTTAAAGCGAGGAGTCTTAAGAGTACTATTTCAACAAATTTGTTTTTTCAAGGTTGGAGTTCCGTGGAGGGGATTTTTAAAAAATATTTTAATGGTTGTTGTTAAAAAAATTTAGGAGTTTTTATAAACATGTTTCTTATGGATTTTAATAATAGATAAGTTTTAAATTTAAAGTTTCAAAATTTGAAGAAGCTGATAGTCTTACGATTTTTATTTAAGGAAGAGCAATGATAAATCTGTAATTATATATAAATGTAAAAAAATATTAATAGAATTTTAAGTATTATATATGAATGACATTGAAAATAAAATTTTAGAAGTTTTCAATGAAAATTTCATCCTCACTCCACAAACTTCTTATACATTATCCTTATATATTGTAAGGATAATCAAATGATATTTGGAACAAAATTAATGGAGATACAAAACAAAAAAAACCAGACCTCATACAACAGATATACTCCCGTCCCTTCTACACTTAAGAAATAAATGCTAGAAAGCAAAGAAAATCCCCCAATAAAATCTTTTTGATATCATTTTGCAATCATTGGATGATAATATTCAGATCGCAAGTGAATAATCATGCAAACAAGGTCATACGATGGTTGAATATTTGAATTTATTATAATTTAAAGAACGTTTTTCATAGTTGACACATCATAGGTCGTACTTTGACATATGGCTAGCCTATTCTTGCCTTGCTAAATTCGTGGAGCACACTACAAATGTACCATTCATCCTACCTTTGCAATAGATTTATTTGACGAATTAACCATTTTGTGAGGGAATTGAGTCTGATCAAGTTTGCTTTTCAAAATTTGATTTGTGATTATGAATATGTAAAATAGAGAATCAAAATATATCTCAAAAAAATAGATAGATGAAATTAGTTAAGTTTATTCTATTTTCAATTTTTCTAATATGAAAATTAGATTATAAATGTCATCTAATCTAATATGAAAAATATAATTATAAAATAAACTAAATATATCTCAAAACTAATTATTATCTATGTAAAATTTAAAAATCAAATTAATTAAAAACTAAATTAAATATTAAATTATTCATTGATAGCAGAAAAAAAAGGTGTTGAACATTTTTCTCGTCTACCATTTTTAATGTTGATGTTATCCATGAATATGATTTTTGAGGCAATTCTTAACTCCAAAATCACCGACTTTGGAATAGGCAAGGGATGACGTAGCTGTGTGCCAAAGTATGACGTTACAACTTTACCCAAAACAAATTATCACTATTTATGGTTTGAAATAAAACTCAGAATCAACAAATCAGAATGGAACACCCGAATGGATATTAACGACTTAGTTTTCCGAAGGAGTAGAACTAACGAGAGAATTTTTGTACGTATCTGTCATTAATATTCTTTTCATACTTACAATTTATTAACTGATCTTTGATGGTTTAAACTTGCTATTAGTTTAGCCATTTCTATATTTTGAAGAATATTAGCAAATGTAGATCCTCTCCTTGCACATAATCTAATCCACAACCTTTTATTTTTCTTTTAATTAGGTTTTTTTTTAGCTTTTTCAATTGATTAAAAAAAATATATATATCTAATCTACATTTACAAATATTATGTTAAGCATTATTTATTATTGTGTTTTCGATTTTTTAATTATTTTGAAAGAAAAGATCAATGGTCACTCACTATCAATGATGTTTGATATTTTATTTTCTATTTAAATTAAATTCAAATATTACCTTTTAACAACACATAAAATAGGTGCCCCTCAAACTAGCTTATTGGTCTTTCATTATTAAATATCTATTTTGTAGAATGCTCAAATATGTAATACATGTAACTAAGTACGTAAAACTAAATTATATTCACTAATATTTATCCCCATACACATTTTTATACTTGAATATAATGATACATAAATCAAACATGTTGTAATCCAAAACCTTCTACATTATGAAATTAGCAAACATAATGCAGGCTAATAATTGTTTTGCACCACACTTATAAAATATTTACGCTCCAGTATATTATTAGACACCACAATATATAAAACTATGAAAATATTGTAACAAAAGCACAAAGGCCTATAAATAAATTCATATAATTACATACATGGAATACCTACATCATAATCACTGGATAACATCACATGAAAAATGGTAGACGAGATAGAATCTTATCTCAACTAATGAAGGAGTGCTCGACTCTTGTTATCAGAAAATATAATAGAAGAGAATGAAAAATAATAAACAAAAAGATTAAGGTCTTCTATTACTCATTCAATACTTTAATAATACATACATGATTCTATAAAAACTAAATTACAACAAAAAAAAAAAATTCTTTTGAGCATGACATAAGTGGTTGGTTGTAAGGGATATATGAAAACTCTCATAAGACTTAAAAAGACTAGCCAATCACATATATAGACCCAACACAATATTATTTTGAAAAGAAGAATGTGAGAAAATGAAATGACATTAAATCAAACATGTAAGAACTAAAAGAAGGCCCTAAGGTCTAATTCTTCTTAAGGATTTTTCCCCATAATTATCACAATTTTAGTTTCATTTTTTAAGAAAGAAATGAAATTTTCTACTATAATTGAATCAGTCCTTAAATATGTGGTTCATTGCCACCAATTTTACTTTGGATGAAATTATTTCTTGGGGTAGAATAAAAAAATTAAAGTAGATTGCACTTAAAAAACAAAACCATATTCATGCTTTGACTTTAAATCCATTGGAGGGTTTCTTGTATAGTTCTAACATCAAAACTAACCATTAAAACTCATTTTTTACAAAGAAAACATGTACTACTCTTTAAAGAAGATTTTTTTTTTTAAAATTGCAATTCATAAAATCAAAGTAAACAAAAATTCAATCATTTCTTGAAATTAAATATGTTTATTTACTATTGGTTTTCATAATTAATTATTAAATCATGTAATTGTGACTTTTATAACATAAATTATACTAAAATCACAATTTAAAATTCAAAAATAATTTCACTTTTATCATTATAAGAAAGGACAACTAAACGATGCTATAAAATGTATGAATTTCCTTTTGGGCATATGTCATTGTCTTCATCATTCTGCAAATTGAAGCAAATAAATTTACGGTTGAACATAGTGTCCAAGATTTTAATATCTGAATAATGTTGTCTTGGCCTTCTAACTCTGAATCTTACACATAGCAAGCATTTAAGGGAGGTCAAGACTCTACCAAGAACACTAAAGTTCAGAAAGGTGGAATACTATAAAATACTGAGAAACATGAAGGGGTATTCATGGTTTGTTAAACCTTCAAGCACTGAAGATAGAACACTCTCCAGAGCTAGGTTCCATTCCAAGTTTCACAAAATTATGTTCTCTATGAAAAACTAAGTTGAAAGAGAACCACAAACTTTCAAAGATGGGAAGTTTACAACAATTTGGATCATTGGAGGCACTATTGATAATTTACTTTTTAGAGTTGTATTACCTATCAAGTTTGTAATACAAGTTTTGTAGACTTAATTCTCTGAGAGTAAGAGTATTTGAATTGAAAAGTAGTACCAAAGTACAGAAGATAGAAGGTTTAAAACACTACAAATCATTGGATGAGCTGGTGATAGAATACTTGCCTAAAATCAGTGACCTTCGCTTGTCCCCCATAACATACTTGCCTTTCCTTTCAAAAGATCAAACTGATTGTAGAATGGCTAAAAGCATCTATATCGAAGTTAAAATATCCTTTATTTCTACCAGTATAGTAAACTAAGACTTTCTTGTAATGACGAGCAAATTAAGAATACAAGAATAAGTTTTTGAGAATACACATGCCATTTCCTTTTCTCCATAGAGGACAGGTGGATTTTTAATGTCTGTTATTCATGTAAGAATTCATACTTCTATGTATATTCCTTTATTCTCAAATTCTCTTCACTGCTTAATTCTATACCGATCGTTTAGTGACCTTCACTTGTCCCCCATAACATAATTATATTTTTTTGGTTCCCCTCCCCCTCAACCCTAGTTGGCTAAAGTTTAACTTTGACAGCTCTAACCCTGATCAGGCAGGTGGGTGTGTAGTTATCTGATCACAAAGGAAATTGAATATTGGCTTATACAGTCAACTTGGGAATCTAGTCATCTACCTTTGTTAAGGTGGTAGTGGCTTTCCACGACACACAAATTGTGACATAGGCTAGGTGACAAGGGAGCAAACTCGAGACACAAAACAATACTCACAAAATAGAGAATAATATTTTATTCAAAAATATGGAACTCTTAAATGCAGAGGATCTCAAATCCTTGAGCTCTGAGATATATGCAAGCTACAAAAGTTTCAGGAAAAATTACAGAATTACAAAAAAATTCCCTTTTCACAGCATGTGAACTCTTTCCCCAAAAAGTTATCCAAAAATTAGAAACTAGCCCATAAATAGCCCTTTTTCGGTTTGGAGCCAAAAACAACATTTGAGATATGAGTTTTGGTGGTTTGGCGCCAAAATTATAATTTGAAATTCAAATTTAAATTCACATTCAAAAATTAGTACATTTCTAAAATATGCACCAACTTCTGGAAGCCATAACTTTTCATACGACTGTCAGATCTTCACTAATAATACCTTTTTGGAAAGCTCTCGAAAAGATGATTTTCCACAAATTAAACCTATGTTTGACTACTTTGGGATTTCTGCAAATTTTCAGGCCCATCCGGAACTATTTAGTGCCTCAAACTGGACTCATAAGGTTTTTCAGGGCAAAAAGCAGAAACTAGAACTTGAATAACTTTCAAACCGTGAGTGATCTTGACTTGATTCTTTTTCCAAAGTGCTTATTTTTCCATCCTAAACCTTCCCATAAATTTTTTTCTTCCCATGCCTTCAAATTCACACCTGCTAAAAATAGTAGTTGAGAGGAAAAAGCAGAAAAGTAGTTCTAAAAGTTGGAAACTCTTATTCAACGAAAAGGTTATCCAGAAATGCAGAAACATCTACAAAAAGAAAACAACAAGAACAAAAATGGAAAGCATATTTTTGGGTGATGCAAGATTTCCCTCACACCATTGGATGCTCCTGCATCACTAGGTTGTCCAACTTAATCCTTAAGGGAGATTCTCAAAACATGATTCTAATGCAAGAGCATCCAGTGGTGTAGGGCAATCTTGCATCACCCAAAAAAGAATATTTTTCCTTATTTTTCTTTAGTTTTTTTGAGTCCCATGATGGAACTTAATGGGTGTAAGACAATTAGAAGTCAAAAAATGGTGAAAAGCAATTAGTTACTATTTTTAGTAAGTCAACCTAAACAAGCTCATATGGAGCTAAAAATTTACCCCAAGGAGTGAAACCAAAAAAAATATTCGATGGTGGAGGAATCATTTGAATACTCTATATGGTTTGGGAGATATTAAAGTTTTTCATCTTGAGAACTTTCTCCAATACAGCTTCAAATTCAAATTTGAAAATATTAGAAGCCTTGAAATAGCTCAAAAAGTGAATGACATGATCTACGATGGTTTCAACATTGTAGATCTCTTTGAGAGCTTTCCAATGATATATTATAATAGAAAATCAGACACCTGGATAAATAATTATGGCCTCGAGAAGCTGTCCCACTAAAAAGTGAATTTCCTTAAAATATCTTCCTAGGCAAGAAATCAAACAATGGGACTTTTGGTGCCAAACAAAAGAGAATGTTACACTTTCTAGAATATTCTAGGGTGGTTATTATGCAAAATAAAAAGGGTAAGTGGGGGTTGTAGAAGGTGGATCTATTGCTACACATTGTGGCTCCAATGTT
The DNA here is from genome assembly GCA_007258455.2 of Sequoia sempervirens. Lineage (NCBI taxonomy): Eukaryota > Viridiplantae > Streptophyta > Pinopsida > Cupressales > Cupressaceae > Sequoia > Sequoia sempervirens. The sequence goes on from VDFB02232719.1 coordinate 15,822, forward strand.
AATAGATTTTATTTGAGAGTTGATTTTGTTGTAAGCCCATGAGGCTATAGCCTTGTAATTTTTGAATCTATAATTTCACTTTTGGAAAGATAATTGAAAGTGGGTTGTTTTCTATCTTCATTTTCTATGTTGTTATTTGTTATTGTTTTTTGTGTGGGGTTTGGGTGGTGTATCCCTCATCAAGTTGTATCAGAGTGAATTTTCTTGAGTGTGTAAATAGATCACTGGATGTGAGGCAGTTTGCGCTAGGACTTGTTGTGGATTTCTAAGAATAGTGATGAGAATGTCTCTGTGAAGAAACCATGCTAGTGAAAGAAATGCTATTGTACCAAAAGAGGGCTTTAAATCCCTACAAAGAAAAGTTCAAGTACTACAAGAGGAGTTGCATCAAGGCTTTGAACCAAGAAGAGGAGATGGATGTGAATATGAAGCTAAAAATGAGTTAGAATTTGAAGATGAACATGATGTAGTAGATCCAAAGCAAGTCAGATTATTTAAGGCCATCTCTAAGATTGGGAAAAGGACAAAGATCGATGTTTCTACATTTTCAAGAAATCTTAACCCAAAAGAGTTGATTGATTGGATCAACGACATGGAGGAGTACTTTGAGTACGAGGAGCTGGAAGATACTAAGAGGGTCAATTTTGAAAATATCAAGCTAAAGGGTCATGCAAATATTTTGTGGAAAGAGGTACAACTAGAAAGAAATTGAAGAGGAAAAGAGAAAATAACTAGATGGGACCGAATGGTGGATAAATTAAAAAGATAGTTCATTCTTGTGGACTATGAGCTAGATTTGTTGAAGAAGATGCAAGGTTTGAAATGAGCAAGAAAATATGTCAAGTAGTATATAGAAGAATTCTACCGTATCCTAATTAGAACATGCCATTCTAAGGCCAACAAGGAAATATTTGGTTGTTGCATAAATGGGTTGAAGTTGAGTATTCAAGAAGAGTTGGGTCATGTAAGAATGTCTACCATTGAAGATGCATATCAGCATTTTTTTAAGGGAGAAGAAAAGTCAAATAGAAGGTTTGAAAGCAAGCAATGAGGTGGGGGTCATGGTGGAAAGACTAGTGGACAGTCATATGGAGGTTGAAATGAAGATCAAAAGAAGGTTGAAGGATCTAGTAGTAACCACAACCAGAAAGGAGATAACACATACCATCCTCGTGATCAAAATAATGAAGACCAAAGAGGAAGAGAAATCTCTCAACGAGGACCCTTAAAGAGGAGGATTTCATGGAACCTGTTTCGGCGAAGGTGTAAAATCGTGGTGAAATCTTGTATACCTCCCAATAAAAATATTAATTTTAGTGGTGAATTTTTTCATTTTTCATAGAAAAAAAATCCATTGGTGAATCTTTTCTAATCGCGAGAAGTCTATGGAAAATCCTGGAAAAATACTATTTTTTTAAAACCACTAAAAATTTTCCATTGGCGATTAAAATCTATTTTCAAACCAATAAAATATTTTGATTGGTGAATTAAACCTATTTTCAAACCAGAAAAAATAATTTTGTTAGTGATTAAAACTTTTTTTCAAACTAAAAAATAAAATTCATTGGTGAATTAAACCTATTTTCAAATGATTAAGAAAAAAACATTGGTAAATTAAACATAATATCAAACTAATAAAAAAAATGTAGTGGTGGCTCGTTAAGGGGCTTGGTTGGATTAATCTGACTAAAATTTCTATAGAAGTGGACAAATGGGAGAAACCAGATGAAGGTTGGTGGAAGGTAAAATTTGATGGACCTTCAAAACTCAAAAGGAAAATCGGGTCCATCCAGAGCTGGTAGTATTGTTCATAATTGGAATGGGAATGTGCTGGCCATAAGAGCAATGAGATTGAAGGAGGGAGCCAATAATGTAGCAGTAGTTGCAAAAGCCTTAATGGAAATTAAGATAGCCAAAAAGTTAGGGGAATTAAAGATACATCTGGAGGGTGATTCTTTAATAATAATTCAAGCAATTACAAAAGGAGGAATCGATGCTTGGAATTTGCAGGGAGTAATTAGGAAAATTACTGAAGAATTAACCCTTTTTGATGACTTTAAGGTTAGTCATGTAAGGAGAACTGGGAATGTGGAGGCAGACATCCTCTCAAAATGGGCACTATCCTTTGCAGAGGTGGATGTTTTAAGATTTGAAGAATTTAGTGGCATTAATTTGGAGGAATTTTATTCGATGCATTTAATGCAAGAAGAAATGATTGTTTAGTAAGCAAAGGAGGTGCAGAAGTTCTTGTAAGAAGTGAAACATTGATGAAGGTTTTTTGTCAATGCTAGACATATGTTTGGGAATCAATATTAATGGAGATGGCTAGAAATTTGAGATGGTGGCTATGTCCACTTTCATGGATTTTCTCCTTTATTAATTCTCAATTGAATTACATATTCAACTAGTAGTTGTATTTATAATAATAGTCCGAACTCCAATAATTGGAAAAATCCATTGAAACAAACAACTTCTAAATTAGCAAATGCATGCTAATTAGAAGTCATTACAAGGAAGGAAACTATTTCGAATCTATGAGAAAAACTTGATAATTTAGGCTTCACCAAACCCAACATTAAAGACACACATCTCATGTAGTTGGTCGATGGTGGGTGGTTGTCTGGAAGCTAGTGAACTAGAGAAACAATAGAGACTAGTTTCACCTTGACATCATGAAGGAAGTTGGACCCTTTCATTGGAAAAGCACTTGTGAAGCGGCTACGTGGTTTATTTCTCTTCAAGGACGTGTAAGTGGTGCAAGTAATTCAATGTATTTTGGGTAATGGCTTTGAAAAATTAAAGCACATAAATAGGACCAATATGGATATTTATTCATTGGTCATGGCTTGGGGTCTGGACTTAGGAGAGCCGGTGGATGTAGTGAGGAAAGTCATGAAAACTCTAATTCACTAATATTTTTTAGAGGATATGGAAGGCATTCTAGAATAGGCAATCCAAAAGAGTGGAGCTTGTTAAGGTTGAAGGCATGGATGGTGGAGGCTCGAAGCTCATGGATTTAAATCATCTCTTTATCAAGTGGCTAGAACGACACACCAAAGCTTTGTGGCGAGAAGGTATGTAGGATGGGTGGAAAGCACTCAAAATTTTCATTGAGCTAATGGAGGTCGAGGAGGTCATAGAGAATCTCAAAGACATTTCTAGAGCAGAGATGCAAGGAAAGATGGGTCTGCATCCGAGGAAGAAGATGAAGCCGTTAATGGAGATAGTGTCGTTGGAGATGGGTAATTCATCAAAGATGTTTGAGTAGTACAAGTTAAAAAAAAAAGATTAATGTACTAAATCTTGTTTATGATTTTTTTTTGGGGGGGTTATGCTTAGTTTTGCATTGTAATTGTAAAACACCTTGGGGCACAAACAATGGTTGGAAGGGTAGATTTCATGCAACTATGATTAGGGATAATTTGATAGATTGGAAACTGTGTTGGTTAATCGGCTTTTTTGGTAGTTGATGGATGAAGATAACTACGAAGTATATGTAAATTTTTCTTTATATTTAATAAAAAAAATGAAGTATATGTAACTTTTTCTTTATATTTAATAAAATAAACTATTATCACCGATCAAAAAAAAATGCAGTGGTGAAGTGTCAATGTAAATCAATCTAACCAAGACTGTTTGATGAATTTTCAATCTAACTTCGATAATTAAGGGCCGAGAGGTAATAATTTTCCAAAATCCTCATGTATCGATCTTAATTACCCATCGATCCTCCAGTCATGTCCACTTGCTAAAATCTTCCCGTGATCTTCACTTCATAAATGCACCATCCTTGCCACCTTTCCTATCTTAATTCACCAAAGTCGAGGTTTTGGTGCTTTTCCTAACCTTAGTTGCAAGTCTTTCTTGGTCATCTTTGTACTCGGTGGGTCATAGGTTTTGAAAACTTTGAAACTTCAGACTTTGGTTCTAAGGTTCCAAGTTTCAGCGACCATGTGACATTATGGACCACAACCATTTGATGAATTTTCAATGGACGACTATAGTTGCATTCTAGAAGTATATCTCTCAAGCACTAGATTTGTGAATTGAAACCTCCATAATTACACTAGAACTGTTAGATGCTAACACATGGGGAGATCAAGGCTCATCATCATGGTAATGAACATGATGCGTTGGATTTTGGTGATGAGTAATAGAAGGACTTAGAGGAAGAAATATGCATGTACAAAAAGTTTTTTTTAAAAGAGGGACCACCTATGAAGAACATAGGACCAAGGCTTAAAAACTTAAGAACTTTTTACACAAGGGATGTAAAGGAAAATCAATATAACCATGACCTTTCAATGAATTTTTGATGGACGACTGTAGTTGCATTCTAGAACTAAATCTCTGAAGCAGTAGACTTGCGAATTGAAACCTTTAGAATAACACTAGAACCGTTAGATGCAGACACGTGGTGAGATCAAAGCTCATTTCTCTCTTTAATTGAAATTCTCAATCTTTTGAACATTCGAAGCGATTGATTGGATAGCTCATATTTTTAATGAAACAAGATTTGTAATGATTTCATATTGTTTGAGTGGCATTGGTAGTGTTGACTGGAGTCTAGTGATTTTGATAGCTTGTCATATTGAGGTACAATTTGCATGTAGGATGTCAATAAAATTATACATTTTAATTATACATGTAAGGCTTAAGATACACGAATTGACTAAGTTGGTTTTTTAGTTTGCGTGAATCAGACTGGTAGCGGTACTAGTGGCCCATTAATTATTAAGTAGGGTTAGTGATAGTGGATAGTATCATAAGGGTTTTCATTTTTTTTGGTTTATAAGGATTAAGGAAAAAGAAGTTGTGGTATTATTGGGGATACTCTAAATTCTTCTTCCTCTAGTTATGCTGTTACAGAGTAAAAGACCAATTTCCTTCAAGTTTAGAATGGGTGGAATCGGAAAGAAGTTGATTTGGTTCACTTGACTTCTTAGACAGGTTTTGAACTAGGATGAGGAGCTCTGATGGAAATAAGTGCTATCCTAATGCATGGAGGTTGTAGGTAGAAGATGGGAGTAATTTTACTATCCCTCATCTTCTACATGACTCTTGTTCTCAAAGGGGATAAGCACATTTTATATCTTCACAACTCCCATTTCCCCAGCATGGTTTTCCAAGTGAGTTCCTTGCATTTATTTTTAGTGCCACATTTGTACTACATTCTCACCAGTAGAAGCTTTGGTATCATGCATTTATTTTTAGTGTCACATTTATATTACGTTGTCACTAGTAGAAGCTTGGAAATTGGAATCAATTTGTAATCCATAGTCATGAGCAACAGCTTGGAATAAAATGTGTCTATGTAAAGTGACTTATGTTATTTATACAAAATAGGAGCTTGTCTGCTCTACAACTACTCATCTTTAAAAAGATATGTAATA
>VDFB02232724.1:0-45132 GCA_007258455.2 Sequoia sempervirens
TAACATATACTATAAGTCTAGAAAGTTTCAATAACATTTTTTTTATGCATCTAGCTCAAAAACATCAATTTAGGATAGTCATCATTTCAATTACAAGCATCATTAGATTTGAAAAATGCTCACATTTCTAAAATTTTGTTTAACATGGATAAATGTAATTTTAACTTTTGCATATACAATGTTTTTATTCATAAAACTTTGCATAAGTTTGATAAAATCTCTTTCCATTCTTGCATATACATTGTTTACATTCTTAGAGCTTTGCATACATTGGACAAAAACATTTTGCATCCTTGCATATACATTGTTTATATTGTTGAAACATTGCATGACATGGTTACAAATGCTTTTCATTTTTTTTCACATAATGTTAGTGTTTAAATCTTTAGGCATGTTAAGAAATATTTCCTATCCTCCCCCTATGAGAGTGTTTTAGTGAAAGAGAATACAACCTTGGACATTCCTAATGATCATACTTGTTCTTCTCCTAATATCTCTCCTATTAGTGACGAAGCTATTTTGTTAGAAGAATCAATCAATGAGAGTTTTGAGAATCCTAGTTTTTTCTCTCCTTTTACCTCTCTTAGTGGAAAATACATTCATAACCAACATAACACAAACCTAGGTAATCATGACAATCACATTTGTATTTCTCCTAGTATCTCTCCTAGTTATGAAGAAGATACTTTGTTGTTAAAAAATACAATCAATGACGGTCATGAGAATCTTAGTTGTCCCCCTTCACCTAGTGAAACCCTTATTGATTAAGAAAATTCAACCATTGATCATTCCCCTACTTGCGATGAAGTCATTTTAGAAGAACCAATCCATGAATGTCAAGAACATTTGATTTTTATTTCTCCTAAAAACTCTCCTCCTAGGGAGAATATCATGGTGCTAGCAAAAGGAAACAATACTAATGTGTCTTCCTTAGATCAAAAGGTGATTATAGATTTCCCTTTATTAGAAGAACATCACACCAAGATCATTGAGGTTATGAATACGCAAGTTTCCATTCAATCCCCCTCGATCAATGGACCTCATACATACCTCATTGGACATCCTAAGAACCCTCTAATTCTCTACCCACCTTCACACAAAAAAACCAGCCTGAACTTATCCTTTACCCACCTCAGAATAATGTGTCGCAATAAGTGAGTCATAATACCATTGCTCATACATACAATACTAGAAACAATCCATCACCACAACAACCAACTCCAACTTCTTTACCTTTTCCTAATTCTATACTACCTCTTGATCCTCAATTAAGGGAGTATGATCTTGTTGAACAACTTAAGAGAACTCCTGCAAAGATATCCCTATGGGATTTACTTCATACTTTACCTACCTATCAGACTATGCTTCAAATGGCCATACACCAAGTTCCTATCCCTTCTAATGTGCAATTGAATGACATAGAAGCCGTAATTCAAGGATTTAATGCTGACATTGTTTTCCACCAAAGTGAACTCCCACCTTTGGATGTGCAAAAAAAAATGAAGCTTTCCAAATAATATCTCAATATAATATGATAGGGATAAAGCAAACCCTTATTGAAAATGGCTCAACTCTACATGTGTGTAGCATAAACCTCTTAGATAGGCTTCATGTGGATAGATAAAAAATTTAACCTAATTTTTTATCTATTAAGGGATTTGGCAATATAGAAAAACAACCACTTGGTGTGATTACTTTTCCTATTAGAGTTGGAGTGGCCACATTGGATACACGAATTCATGTTATGCCTCATGAACTTTCATATAATCTCCTTCTAGGCAGACCATGGATTCATGGAATGAATGCAGTGCCTTCCACTCTTCATTTCAAAATGAAATACATCTACAACAACAAAGTGCACATACATGAAGTTGAACCTGATCCTAATAGTTTTTTGAACATTGAGAAAAACAACGTGAATCATTTAAACACATTAACACCAAGTATACAAGTGGAACCCGTGCAACAACAAAACAAACAACACATTGAGCAAGTCACAAAGCTATTAGATGATTATTGGGGTTCCTTATACTTCACACTAGCATTCGTGGGTGAGTACAAGGTCATAAAAAAAATTCAAATATGGGAAATGAAAAAGCCAATGATCCTTCGAAAGAATCCACCTCAACCACTCTCGACGAAAACATAACCAATTACACAACAACCTTTGATGAACACAACAATGACCAACAACCCGATCCAAAATCAATGAAAAAGATTTATGGAGAAGGTTATGAAATTATCAAACAATTTGGATATAGTGGAAAAGGATTTGGTGCTAACAAACAAGGTATCTATGTCCCCATTGATCATCACACACAACAAACAACTTATGGTCTTACTTATTGTCCTTTGATAGAAATCACCAAGCCTTCACTCAACCTCAAAACATCTTTTGTTAATGTCAATGTCATCTCACAAAACACTAATGAATTGAATTTGTTAGATTTTACACCCTCATGCCAAGGAGTGAACAAAATCTTGCAATCTACAGAATCTTGCATAGGTATGACAACTAATACTAAGAAAGATGTATCTTTGAAACAAACTATAGGAACATATTCTACCATTGATCAAGAGCATATCTTGTCAAGACTCCTCCAAGATCACTTGATATCTCTCCCTCCACTTAACTCAAAAAGAAAATGCTATTATGACTTCATTTGTGCAAACCATAGAGTCATGGTCATTCCACTAATGAATGCATGGCTTTGAGTAGTAAAATTAAACATCTTAAGTAATTTGGTATTCTTCCTTATGTGGGGACACCTAATTCCTCTCATCGATACTGATTTTCACTCTAGCATGCATCTTCTCAATCATTTTGGCTCACCCTTGTCCTACACTAAGTGGGGGCACAAGGTTAGGTAGCCTTGTCCTTGTATGTCACTTGTCGTTGCCTCTTTTGACTAGGTCATTAACCTTTCATGAACATATAAGAGAGTAGAAATCTTGGGATGGATGACATTCTTAAGTTGGATCGCAAGATGCATTATTATCCTTTTCATGACGCATTTATAGGAAACATATGACTTGGCATAGGGCTTTCCTAATAAGCTCTCATGTTCTTCTTCTTCTACTTTATAGAAATTTCTCATAGTACGGGTGCTCGCAACTCCTTTAAAGTGGGGGCATATATCACTAGTCACATTTCATTGTGTGATTTCTTTCTTCTTTTGCAATTTTCTCTCTTGAAGCATTAGGGTACAATGTTTCCCCTAAGATGAGACATTGCACTTGTTCTCTGAAATAAGATGAGACCATTTGCACTTTTCATCTCTTGGAAGCATTAGGTACAATGCTCCCTAATATGAGACCTTGCACGAACTAAGCAAAATCCCTTTGAACATTCCTTGCACTATTTACAACAATTTTTATATGGCCACCATGCATAATACAACTTGCATGCCTGTGGTGCCATCCTGTTTGTCTATGAGTGTCAAGCATACAAAGTTTTGCTTACCTCATGGATCTTGAAGTTTATTTTCATTGTGGCACCTTATTAAAGTTATTAGGAGGTATAACTTTGGTATGGTTGAGTGGGAAGCCCATTCTAAGGCATGAATTTCCCCATAGCCACTTGTGTGTTTGTGAGTACATACTAGCTATGAGTGTATGTTTCTCACCTTTCAGGCTTTCTCACCCCATGGACAACCAAAAGTTTTGTGGCCCTAGAGTGAGTATATTTGGGCCTTCTCACTTGATAAACAACCATGAGTTCCATCACCTCAGACTGAGTATGCATTTTCTTTCCAAACAAATAGCCTATATCTGCTCCTCAACGTGTTGGACAAACAATCAAAGCTTGATCCACCTTTTTATTTTTTCTCCAATTCTTGCCATTGCATGATCATGTATCTTGTCTTGTTGCAAATCATTCACCTTGTGCATATCCTTTGGCACTCATGTTGGTTTGAATTGGGATCTTGGATCCTGGGGGCTTGCACAACCTCCTTTGATCTTTGTCATCCTAGATCATCCATATTGATATGATTGGACCCCTCTTGAATGTCTACTTTAGTGAAAGTTTGAAGCAGGTTCATCCTCTTACTAAAGTGGGGGCTAACTATGGACACGAGAAAAGTATCCCTTTTAGCTTTCTTGATTTGGGAATAATTGATGATAAATTGGACTTAATGAGGCCTCGATTTAGTGTTGTGAGGTGTTTTACATGTCCATACTAGGTCTTGGACCCTTGAAAACATAATAAAATGCATCTAACAATGTCTTGTAAAGGTGTTGTAAATGTAAAAGACTTTCACACTTTTCTAGACTTAATAGACCTATCTTTCCCTAATTCAACATTATAAAATGTATTTAATTGCATCTTCATATCAATCTAGAAGGATTGTAAATTAAACTTAGTTTTAATCTAGTGTTGTAGTGTGTTTTACACATTCACATTGGATCTTGTGCCTTTCTAGGCTATGTGGACCTCATTTTAATGTTGTAAAGTGTCCCAATCCCTACTTGACCTTTTTACATCATCATTACACAGGCTCCTATGACCACATATTGTGCATCTTGAGGTATAATTTGATCAAATACCAGATGAAATCAACATAAGAATTGGAATTCCTCATTCCACAACAACCCAGCTGCAAATGGGCCCCTCTGGGACTAATTCGCCATCTGTGGTGAATGAGTCCCTGCTAGGTGGGACTAATTCACCCAGGGTGGTGAATCAAACCCATTTGGGCTATTTTTGAGTTTTGAGTAGAAACTTTGGATTTAAGTTTATTCCTCCTTCATGTCACTTAGAATCCACCAATGCAAATAAGGAGAATTTCCTATAAATATAAGTCTCTAAACCCTAATTTACATCTCTTAATTCATAAACACATCTTACCATTCATTCATCATTTTGTCTTCCATCTCAAGCCAAACAAGCTAGGGTTTTATCATTCCAAGTCATTGAAGATCATTTTTCAAACATTCAAGGACAAATTTCTTCATCTATTGCTATAAAAAATCAAGATCAATCATCATGGCAAGGTATTAACTCCATTTTTGCATGCTTCATTACATTCTTTCTTTGTTTTTGGTTTAAATACCTAAAAGTGGTTTCACCAAGGAAAACCCCATGCCCTAACATCCAACATTTCAAATAATGAACAGTGTCAAGGTGTATGGGGTCTCTGTTCAGTTTGGATTTTTGACAAAATAATCAATATTAAGCATGTAACTTTCAAATGGTTGAGACTATGTTATCTTTGGCAGACTAGTAAAGACAGGTTATAGAAAATGTGTTGTTGTGATTCTTCAATATCCTTGTTTTCTTCTACCTTAATGAGTTCTTCTTCCTCTTGTTTGACTTGTTCATTACCAACCTTACTATCCAATTCTTCTTCAATTGCTGCAATCTTGTCCCACAAATCACCTTCTTCATCCACCTTTTCTTGTTCATTATCTTCTCCCATCAATGGTTCTTTTGTCTTCACATCAGGTTCAGTTGCTCTCCTTTTCATTAGCATTTGAATAGGCCCTATTACCTTCTTCTTAACTATCAAGTGCCAACTTATAACTTGCCTATACAACTTCTTCAACTCAGCCTGCTTTCTTTCTAGCTTCTTATTGATTTACTCCAGTGCTTGCATAAATTCTTCTTGTTCCTTCTTTTTCTTTGCCTTGTCCTCTTTTCTTTTCTTATCTTCTTGTTTCTTCTTCCTTCTTTGTGAATCCTCAACCTACAAGTATCTTTCTAATCTTCTCAACAAATCCATCTTCACAAGCAAGTCCCTCCTTGCTTCCACTTCACTTTGCCACACCTAGGAAATCAGGTTCCTTCCTCAACCTACACAACACAACACACAACCACAACCACCAAAACACAAAACCAACAAACTTCACTAGCCCAAATCTTTCCCAAGCTCTGATACCACTTTGATGTAGACAGGGGTGGAAACCAACTCCTAATGGAAAATAAAAGAACATCAAACCAAATCCAAAATAGAATCAGGAGATCTTTACAAAATTCACCTTTCAAGCATGCTCTTCCTAGTAGCATTGACAACCCATTTTTAGGGCCTCACCAATGTTTTCAAAAACATCTAACAAACTCAGGATGATTAAGATACCCATTTGCAAGTTACATACTTAATATTGATTATTTTGTCAAAACTCCAAACTGAACAGAGACCCCATACACCTTGACACTGTTCTCAACTCTTCCCCTCATGATGGACATTTAATTCAATAATAAAAAATCAAAATCCCATCAATTCTTCCCTTTACCAGTTTGTAACAGAGGTAGAACAACACTAGGGCATCATAAAAATATGACTAAACTTCATCTATAACCTCTGTACCTTTGGAATTTGAGAAAACGCTTATAGAAATACTATTTCACCTATCCTTAGCTTTTTCCATCAGATAAATATGGAGAAACACAATTTAGAAGGGCCGCTGTTACCCTAACATAGGGTTTCAGGCAGTTTTTAATAAACTTGCAATATCTTTCACATTACAACTTGAAAATTCATGAGACTTGAACCAAATTAAACTAGATTCAAATATCTTTCAAAAACTTATAACTAAAGCCATTACCTACCCGTACTAGGTTGTACAATACTCTGTAATCACATTTTTCCATCAAAAATATAGAATTTGCATACAAGCATAGGGTTTTTCATTGATTTCTCCATTATTTACATTCACACCTACCTCTTGTTTGAGGTTCTTCATATTTTTGAAGGCTTCCTACTCAATATAAATTCCTACAACTAACTCTAACAACCTCCCAACTTCCTGATTTGTTACTTTAACAACTTTTCTCTTTTACCTTAACAACAAGGTTTACATGATTTTGTTCTTTCACTTTTTGAATCCCTCCATGCCTCTAGATCAATAAATTGACTTATTATTTGATAAAATGATCCTCCTTGACCTTATTCAAATGAAAAACATCTAAAACTTACTGTGGACCTTACTTAACACATTTTTCGATCTTTTTGTAAATTAGACAAAAATGACTACATAACTTATCCTAATTCCTATCAAATGACTCAAATTCATTATAATGGTCTTGATAGACCTTACTAAATAAACCCCTAGCACTCCTTAAACACTTATTACATTTTGGCCTCATGGAGGCATGTAATCAAACAGGTGCTCGTGCACCACTTTTGGATTTTTAGAAATTCAAAAGTGGACTAATTCACCATTAGTGGTGAATGATTCCCATTACCAAGCCTAGAATTTTTTTTTTGTAGTTTTGGATACCCATTTTTCTGAAATAGGCTCTGGAACAGTTTCCCAGATCTAGTACTAATTTGCCCAAAATGGTGAAATAGTCCCAGTAGGCCAAATTTTTAGCATCAACGACATTTTAGATGTCATTTCCAATCTCCATCAAGTTCTCAAGTGTACACTTTTAGTTTCATCAATTTTTGTTACAATTTGCTTTCATTTCTAGGTGTTTTTGCATATCACAATGTGTTTTCAAACAAGGTGCATTTCAATAGTTTTGCATTAATAATCAATAAATTTCATTAGTTTATTTGCATTAGACATCACATTTAGACACATTTCATCCATATTTACATTAATCTTGAGTGTAGACATTGCCCATTTTGGCCCATCTCTCTCCTTTTAGGTGAAAAACCCTAGAAGTGCAAGAGAGTATTAGGGTGCCAAAATATTTGTCCCCAATAACTATTCCTCAAGCAATCAAAAATAATATGCTTGGGTCACAATGTAATCAATCCTTTACAAAACCATCTGATTCTTACTCAAGTGTACTCCAAAAATGATTAAAAGATAACTTAATCACCCTCCCAAAAATTAGACTACTTCCAGACAACAAGCCATATCCTAGTTGGTATGATGCATCTAAATTCTTCTAATAGCATCAAGTTCCCAAACATGATACTGATAATTTTGCATATCTCAGACATGCAATTAAAGACCAAAAAAATAGTGGTAACATCTACCTCAATAGTAAAAATTATAACTCCAACAACTCTATTTCCAAAGCCAACAACCAATTGCAAATCTACATAGATCCCTTCCCACCTCACTCTTCTAAATTTATTACTACTTCTTCTATGCCACCTAATGATGTCGCATATGTGAATATGGTGTCTATCACTCTAATCTCCCCTCATATTTAGAAGGCCAAGATACCTGGCATATGCATTATTCCTAATGAATTTCCCTACCATGGAGAGTATTCTCCCCTCTACATTCTCGCTCAGGTCAGTGGTAACATTGTAACTAGTGTTATGATTGGCCTCACCAATAGGGCTAATATTATAACCAAGGAGACACTCTTTATAAATGTTATTCATATTTTGAGATATGATGAGTGCAAGGCTACCATCCATATGTATGATGGTATTTTTCTCTCCCCTTTGGGATCCATTTCTCTATCAATCCTCTTGAAACCTAAATCCATCTCTATAAAATTTGTTGTGATACCTGAGTCTGAATTTTTTAGAGTGAAATTAGGCATTCCTTGGATAGTTTCTATGAACATAGTTTTTTGGTTCTCCATAAGTGTCTAAAATTTCATCATAAAGGCATGGTGTAAAATATCTAGGATATTAGGTACAAACCATTGGTGTCACACGAGGGTTTCTCTTTGGACCATTTTTGGCCTACTTTGGTGGGACCCATGCTACCTTGTGGTGACTTGCTATATAAAGCATATTATAAATAAAATACTAGGAGATTAGTTTTTGATTTGGTCTTGCCTCCTTCAATCCTCTTTTAGCCTACTCCTATGTTTTAGTGAGCTTGATCTTCTAGGCCTTATTCTTCTTTGAGGGCTAAAGACAAGCTCAATCCCTTGAGTAGACCTTGCATCCTCCAATGGTTCCTTCTATTTCATTTACTATACCTAGTGCAGGAAAAGGAAAGGCCCTCACATTGATGAAGATGAAACCCTATATCTTCAAACTTCTAAATCTTCCTAACATCACTTTTCGTACTATATATAGTAGGGGTGAGAAATCCTCTTTGTCTAGTACTTTGTGTGTGGCTCCAACATCTCATCCTTGGATGTTTCCTCATGTTACCTCCTACCCACAAAGCATGACTAGGAAAGGTGCCCATAGTTGAGGCTGAGGATCTTGTACCCCTAACCTCTATGGCACCTCTTGTGGAGCCTATCCTTCTACATTTTAACAACTATGAAGAAAACTTCATTAGTTGCTCTGACATCTCCTTAGGCCCCTATTCATGGTCCCCATCTCTTTTGAAACTAACTTACACATGAGCATAAGCATCATCAACATGTGATGGTGAGGGAATGTGGTGTCACTCAAAAGGCTAGGGATAAACTTTCCATTTTAGTTCCTTAGTCTCATTCCTTTCCTGCCCATATTTCTATCTTACTTCTAGTCCCTTCAAGAGACATAGATGAACCTCACCCCAAAAGGGTGTAGGTATTTATTGCACCTTCTATGGAACCACCTCTCATCACTTCTCTACCTAATGTTCCTCAACTTGTGCAACCCATAGGCATGCCCCATATAAAGTTATGTTTGGTGTGGTCCTATCTGCTCCTCCCTCATCTCAAAACTCTTAGCCTTTTGTCAAAGAATAAGAAGAACTAGAGTTTATCATTTCTCCTCTTCTAGAGGTTTGTACTGAGGCTCCCACTCTTCCAAAGTATATAGTTGAGTCACCATGTTCCTCTTTAGAGAAGAGTGTGTTTGACTCTCTAGACGATACTCCAACCTTGTTAACTATTTTTACAAATTCATTGACACTCGACTCATATGAACTAGTAGATGATGATATTGAAGCAACCACATCTCTAGCCCTTGCTACAAGTGAGACATTTGGTACTACCCTAGCCATTTTTCTCTTGTGATCTCACCCTCTTTCCCCATATGATCTAGATTGGGAGGAGGATGACTTTTTGAACATAATCGATTAGAGAACTGCCCTTCATATCTTTAGATTTGAGTTTTTTTGCTCATTTGTGTTTCCTAGTATTTTCTTGTAAATATTTGTGGTCTCTCCTAGATGACCCAAGATACCCTTGTAGGAACATGGATAGAGGATGGAAAATATATTGTGTACTTATTCTATTTGTATCATCATACTTCTCTTTGTCATACTTTGATTTTTGGCATTTTGGGATGATACATTTAGCATTGAGGGCATTTAGGCCTTCTTCCATGTTGACCCAAATTTTTATTTTTACTTTGTGTTCATGTGTTCCTTCTTCATGATCTAAAACATTTGGGGACATGATGATGATTCATACATAGTTATATACAAATATTATTGATATAAATCATATTGACCTTGAATATTCAAATCCCTTGTCTCTCTCTCTCATGTCTCTCTTATGATAGGACCCTGAATAATTTGTGTTCCTTTGTAGAACATAGGGAAGTGCATGAACTATCACATTCATGCTATAGATATCTTATCTCATGATTCCTTTTGAAATATGTCTACATTCAACTACCTTATCTGTCGTCTAGCATGGGGGAAGTCCACTAAACTTTGTATTTATGATTTCCTATGTCTCCCTTCTATGGTTGATCTACAATATATTTTGTAGCAATCATAGGCTGATTAGATTGGCATATGGTCCCTAGTAAAGCATAGATTTATATCCATACATATCAGCATCATCTTGTGTCTATACAATCTTTAATTTCTAAATTTCAAATTTTCTCCTAACATGTTTGTGGTGATACAACTTAGCCATTTTATGTAGGATCAACTTGGGTCTCTTCCTTGGGGAAAAGTCTACATGGAAAAAGGACTCTTCTTCCCTTTCGCATCCTGGGTAAAACACTATCTTCCTTTTTTACTTTAGTTCATATTTTCTCTTGAAAACATATGATCACTAAAGTGGGGGAGAAATGTAATGTCATAAATTGCATCCTATGAAATTTCACACTACACACATCTCCCTCTTAAGATAAACTAGGATAACTAGCCTCCCCCTCAACATAAAACCATTTCTTACCATCTATCGATTCCCAATTCCTTCATCATTAAGTCTAATTTTCCCACAAATGAATGCACGTTGTGAAGATGTCTGCAATCCATGATAGCATCCCATAAAAATCCAAGACTAGGGTGGTTGATGAGATGTTACACTTTCAATGTTATAATAGTGTAACACCTTTTC
This sequence comes from Sequoia sempervirens, assembly GCA_007258455.2. Lineage (NCBI taxonomy): Eukaryota > Viridiplantae > Streptophyta > Pinopsida > Cupressales > Cupressaceae > Sequoia > Sequoia sempervirens. The sequence goes on from VDFB02232724.1 coordinate 11,099, forward strand.
CAACCTACAAATCCATCGATAATCACTTTGACAAGCTACCTAGCTGGAAAAGTCCCTCTCTTTTGCATTTTTGAGAGAATTCTCCATTGTCTAATGAGAGAGTCTTCATTATTCATTCATTCTAAAGGTGATTCATTTTTTCTCTCTTGAATAAACACACAACTCTTCTCTTCTCATTTCTCTACACCATTCTACAAAATTTTCTTGAGCATACACAAATTTCTCCATTTCTCTACATGCACATCTTGTAAGGAGATATTTGGTGAGTTTCAGAGTAAAATCCATTGTTGCAACATGAGCTCATCTTGCAAGGAATCCATTTTCATCTTGGAGGTTCTTGTTGCCTCTTTGTTGCACCAACAAACCTCGTTGTTGTACTTGAATGAGGTAAATCTCCAAGAATATTTATTGAGTATATTATCTTTGTCTTTGATTAGCATATGGTGGTCTTTATCATTTCACATGTATTTTTATTATCTTATATAAGTTTTTCCATGGAGGTGGAAACAACAATACGAGTGTTTCACTAAGGAGAACTCCTATGCAGCCACCCAAACATTTCTATTTGGTCTTGTGTGTGTAGGTGTAGGTGGAAGAACTATTTGAAGAAAGATTGAACTTCATTAGATGTTCCCAGTAATATCTAAAACCTATCCTTGTCATTTTTGTCTCATTTTCATTTATCATCTTTATTTTTATACTTTTAATTTTGTACATTCATATTTTTCACCCCTTTCATGTCTAGAAATCTATGTAAAATAATTTTTGTCACTTTGTGATGATTCTTCTTTTTTGTCTATACAGGACACCACTGTGGTCCACTGTTGTCCTAGACAAAGAGCTTGTCAAGCTGTCCAAAAGACCTCTATATCTTGTGCTTTCAATTTTTGATGTCTAAAAGGTCCAGATAATTTATACACTTTGTTAAATGTCATATTTTTCTATTTCTAGTTCACTTGAGCCGTGTCAATTGAGATAATGGAGATATAATTTTATCTTTGATATCTCATCATCTTGAGGGAAGAAAATCCCCTCTACAATTATCTTCTACCAAATCATCCAGAATATTAGAAGAAAGTAAATTCTTAGCATACTTTTAAGTAATAGAGATCTTCTAATTAGCTAAAATAGTGGACAACAAATATAAAGTAGGCCTCCTAGAAAGTCTGTCAACCACTACATTTTTTCCCTTCATGTATTCAGTCTCAATACCATATGCTTTCAGATTTCTTACTCATTTTTTTGGAATTTATGTAAATCCTTTTGATTCCAAAATAAATTAAAATCATCTTGATCAATCTTCACAAGAAATTTCCCACAACATAGATATGCCTAAACTTCTCCATAGCATGCATAAGTGCTAACATTTCCTTATTATAAATAGAATACCCTCTTTTGAACTTGCTTAATTTTATTCTCTAAAATGCTATTGGATTTCCCTTTTAATGTAGGATATCCCCTATACCTTTTAATGAATCACACTCAACTACAAAAGGTAGGGAAAAATCAAGAGTTACAAGAAATGGGCATGAGCTCATTTCCCCCTTAAAGTTGTTAAAATATTTTTTAGCTTCCTTGGACCATGTAAAGGCCCCCTTCTTTTTCAATTTTGTTTGCCTTTCCATTGCACCAAAATTTGACCTATCAATTCCCAATACAAGTTTTAGTTAAGATCCATAGGAGGCGGTTAGACCATGTCACAAACCCAAGTGTCATGCTGAACAAGGAAGACCAAGGGACACACCATCTTGCGAACAATCCCCTCAGCACAAAAGCAAGGGGTTTGAACTTATGACTAAATCTGATACCAATTGTTGGCCTTGTTGTTGCACCAAAAGATTGACCTCTCAATGCCCGATACAAGCATCAGTTAAGATCCACAGGAGTGCGGTCAGACCATGTCACAAACCCAAGTGCTGTATTGGACAAGGAAGACCAAGGGACACACCATCTTGCAACAAATTTAGTAAATAGAATAGAAATATAATAATTTTTTTTTACAAACCTCTTATAATAATCAACATATCCCCTAGAGTCCTTTCAATTGTGTTAGATTGGTTAGTTAAGTCCAATATAGGATTGCATGGATATTCTATTGATCAACCTAGAAACACCTTTGTAACTTTTGAAATGACCCAAGTAAATTATTTTAGTGAATACAAACTCACATTTAGAAAACTTAGCATAAAAATATTGTTGCTCCAAAATTCCCAAAACTATATCTAGATGCTCCAAATTTTCATTCCAAGTTTTTCTATAAATCAAATATATAATCAAAGAAAACCAAGATATTTTTTGAGTTACATAATAAATACCTTGTTGTTGCATGATTATAATTTTTCTAGATAATTATTGATTATAAAGGGCATGAATAACAACTCAAAATTTATATAGTGGAAAAAAAAGTTGTATTCTCAACATCTTTCTCTCCCATACAAATTTGGTGATATCATGATCTCAAATCAATTTTTGAGAAGTAAAAAACTCTATGCAACTCATCAAGGATTTCATTTGTCCTTAGAATAGGATATATATTCTTTATGGTATTCTTATTTATTTCTCTATAGTCTATGCACATTATCAAAGTGCCATCCTTCTTCACAAGAACTACCAATGATGTAAATGGGCTAGAGCTTGGCCTAATGAAACCCATATCCAATAGTTCTGTTATATTCTCCTTTATCTCTTGTATCCTCATGTATGTTTTTATGGAGTATTTATGAAAGGATTATCATCCTATTTTAACTCAATCATATGCTAAATTCTCCTATCTAGAGGTATTCTTGGATGCATATAATTGAAAACTACACTATGCTTTTCCATTTTTTTAAATTTCAAATGAAATTTACCTTTCCCCTTGGAAGATATTGTAGGATGAATCAAGAAACTAATTTTACAAGCTAATTTTCCTCTCCAAAATTTTATCTCCATCTTCATTTCTGTCACCACCCTTGGAGTTCCATTTGAAAGGCCTCTCAAAATAGCTTCTTTTCCATCCAATTAAAACTTAAAATCCATAGTATAATAATTTTGGTAATTCCTTCCAATAGAGTTCATCCATTGAACACCTAACATAATATAGGTTCTTCCAATACCAACAACATAAAAATAATCACATACCTTATAATCACCCAATATAATGTTGAGTTTCCAAATCACTCTAGTGCAAGACATAGTGAATGCATTTGTAACTATAACATTGAATCCTTTGAACTCCTCTCTCTTCAATAATATTTTCATCACTAAATCATCATTAATGAAATTATGGGTTTCCCCACTATAAATTAGTATAATCATTATTTGTCTAACAAAAACCACACAAACCGTAAAAGGATGATATGTAGGAGCTCCAAACAAAGCTACCAATTGTTATTTGGTCCCACAACACACCCCAAGACTGTAAGGATTGGGAACCCAAGTGAAAAATAATGCTTATGGTAGGTGTTGGCTAGTTGAAGAGATCACCAAAAGGTAAAAGTCAAAGGATTTATTTTGTTTAAATAATTCATGATTCAAGAGTACTGAGTACCAGGAATTAGGTATTGAGAATCAAGAGATGTAAAATATAAATGCAAAGTTTCAGGCATAAGGTTCCGGTCCAAGAGCAGAGGTCCGATAAAATGGAAGTTTTGATAAAATTTGAGGTCTAGGAAAATTTGTTGATAAAAGTTGAGGTATCGAGTACTGGGTACTGAGTAACCATGTTAAGTTTAAAAGTTAAATGTTTAATGTTTCCTGAAGGTCCGAAGGTCCAATAAATCAACTTAAATAAAATAATTATGTGAGAATATGATATATTAAAAGTGTGATATTTATGATGGTTTAACATGATTTTTTAACAATGATTTTTTTTTCATAAGTTTTATGAATTTTTTAAAAGGGATTTAATGTGTGGAATTTGTACTTGTACGAGAAGAAAATTGTAATGCAACATTCAGGTACGGATGGTTAGGAAAAATTGGATCACAGATAGAATCATATCTAGATCGGGTGATGCATTCTGGGGAGCTATATGTGGAGGAGCTTGAGTTTATTAGAATATTGGGGATCCTGGTATTATGAATGTGATGAAAGAAAGTGCCAACCTTCGATGTGACCCATTCTTTAGAGTATAAAGCCCAAGGCAGAGCTAGGATGTAGGAACCAGATGATAAAGAAATTGTTTTGAATATATGGGAGATTTCCTACATACTATCCTCATTCAAGTTATTATCCTAGGATAATAAGAGGATAATAGACCTAGAAGACATTAATGTACTAAGGAAGGTTGACATTTGTCATATTCCATGTGCCTTGTCATGATTTTTCCCTTGGATTTCCTCTTGTGTATTTGGCTTATCTTCTCTATGTCTTGTTCCTATAAAAGACTAAAAGATGTTTTATTTTAAGTTAATTTCATATTTTGTGGATGTCAAAAGAGCCAAAACTTCTTTAATTTTTGTCCTTTTTTCTTGTTTTTAGAATTATTCCAGATTAAAAAATTGTATGCACATAGAACCGATCAATATCAAAGCTAATTTGAAAGCTACCAACTGTTATCTTTTGTAGAGCTAGTTGTTTGTTCAGTTGGATTGTATGATGTGTTGTTTAAGGGTGCATATAGAACCTACCCAGTGTCAAAATTAAAACCCCCTTCTTTAAAAGCTCGTACCATTCTATGCCTAGATGTGAAGCAATCTGGTGAAGTATAGAGTGGTTTGCTTTGATTTGGTTAATTCTTGGGGCATGAGTGGATAATACCCAGGAACTCTTTTACTTTTCAAGTACTTTTGATGCTTTATTTTAGTGAAGATGTTTAAATTTTAGAAAATGTTTTGAAAAAAGAGAATGAATGGAAATTTTATTGCAAATCTTTTGTTTCCATTGTATTGCTAAATTATTAAAGCTAAATCTATTTAAGTGATAGCAAAATTGTTTGAAATTCATGAAATATTATTTCATATTTTTTGATTTCATGAGATTGTCTGATGACCAGCTCGAGAATATATTTCATCGAACCTTATGATTCCTTTTAGAATTAGAAATTACTATTTACCCCTCGTGATTAACAAGATTATCACAATGAACCCTGATGTGAACCTAGTATGGTCAAGACCTGACTTAAATGAGCCTTGGGATTAAGTTGAGTTAACCTAAAGATTTAGGTTGTCTTGGTTCAATCTTTGAAGTAAAGATAGGTTCCCGTAGTCTGTCTATGAGGATTTATCTGCATTGTTGGTATGCAACTACCATCATGATCAATAGGAACTAGTGTTAGAAGGAGGGCCTCATATCTTTCCCTCTGGTTTTGTTTGGAATCAATATTATTTTTGGATTTTAGAGTTGCTTGTAAGGCAATAGTCTATGCAAGCCAGTAGTAAGAACATGAAAGTTGATAAACTTTAGGGAATCCTTAATCAGAGATTGCATGCTTTGAGTTTTTTCACCTTTGGTAGGGTCACTGAGTGTAGAATTCATGATACAACTGACCATGATGAACTTGATTATGAATTTTTTTTTACTAGGGTAAGCCTGGCTACACATAAAGTGATTTCATTAATGGAAGAGGTTTTGATTGATAAAAGGAAGGAACCATTAATGAGTAGAATTTTAAATTCTGATAAAGTGTGTAACCTTAGTGAAACTAAAAATGTAAAAAACTTAACTACTAAATCAAAACAGTTTGTTAACTACAATTGTTATGAAAAAATCCCTAAAGATTTGCAGGAAAATAGGAAAGAATGTCGAGACTTGGAAATACCACACTGAAAATGAGAAAATAAAAGTGGCGAGTCATCATTTCTTTCACACATGGAAGATGACCATGAAGTAGAAAAGCTAGAAAACAAAGTGGGAGACACATTTTTTTTTATCCAAACTAAAAATTCACAAGCTAAAAATGGAAATTTTCTTGATGTCATGCAAAATAAAAAATATCAAGTTATTACTTTCTCTCCCTCTAATGATAGTGTAAACTATGCTACTACTTCGTCTAACAAAGTTAAAAGTGAAGAGAAGGCTGAAGACTTGAAGAATATCAGAGAGGAGGAAAATCAAGAAATGAACACAACCATTCATGAAATTGAACAGAATGAAGAAGAAAACCATGAACCAAGGTTGGAAGAAGGTAGAGTATGGAGGATTGTACAAAGGTGTGTGCACTCAACCTTTAACAAGGTTATTTTCATACATATGAGTCAATTTATTGGTAAGTACGTCTTTGAATTTATGTTTATTAAATGTAGAAAATTTAAAATAATTCATCGTTGTAGTAGGAAATTTGAAGCCTATTCAAGAAAATTTAAAGATAAACTTGTTGTAATTTGTATGAAGAATACTATGAAAATAGTGATAGAGATTAAAGTAGATTTCCTAGTTAAGGTTAGTCATTGGTTAGGGTAATTTTTTAGTTAGTTAGGCTAGTTTTCTTTCGTAGGGTTTGTTTTTTTGTTTTTTTTTGTTTTCTATTTTATTCTTTGTGTTAACAAATTCTACTTAATTTAACACACACATGAAAGTAAATTGAAATATTTTGGAAATATTGCACTGTGAAATTAAAAACAAAATCATGCTCAATAAATACATGCTTAAATACTAAAAAAAATAAACAAATCATATATATATGTATGTATGTATATATGTATATTTAGTATATACACATAAATAAAAAAAAATTCTCACTATGAAAAGTACAAAAAAGAAAAAAGGAGGGTTTGAGCTACAAGAACAAGGTGGTCATTTAGTCAATCTAGGATGCTTCATCCATAAGAGAAAAATATGCTAAGTAAGCATTATCTCAATGAGCGGAAAAGTCATGGGTATGGAGGTTAGTCAAAAAGGGTTGGAGGGGAACTATTTCTCCTTGTTCTAGAAACTGAGGAATGTCATCAACAGAGGGAATCTTGATGGATGAATGCACAACAGATAGGATGTAGTCCAAGTTCCCCAAGAAATTAGACCACACTATCATATTTTCAGCCCTCCAAACTTCTTCAATAGTGATTCCAAGATCCAGGAGTGTGGCTACGAACTGTGAAGTCAAGTATGAATTCAGTTGGTAGTATGCTCTGGATTCAAAAAAAATCCCAGAGGACCAAGTGCAAATTTGGTGTAGTAAAGCTAGGAGTTTGCAAAGAGAAAACTTTTCCAAGCTGCTAGGTAGTAATGCAACCCATGAAGCCATTTTGGTAGTGAACACAAGTCAAGAAAATTCGAGCATCCATGGCATAGAAGCAAACAAGCACAAACAGAGTAGAAAAGCTAAATGATAATTGAAAGGAAAGAAAATGTGAAGAATTTGAAAGAGAAGTGTTGAATTTATAGAAATAGTGAAGGAGTTGTGGTACATAGTTTCCTAGAGTGAAGTCTTCGAAAATGCAAGTTGAGGTGGCAACCTGATAATTTTCTCTATAGCAGAATCTTAAGTCAAATTAATTCTCACAGAATTAGTGGCAATTTACTTTGAACTTTTCCAATATGGAGATCATGAATTGAGCAAATTGAAGATTTCAAAATTAATGGTGGTCATTTCATTATGTTTTATTGAGTTGTATTAATCATGAAGGTGTCCATGTGTGCAATGCAGAAAGGAAAATCGAGTCAGTAAGGTAGCACACATCAGCATCTAGGAATTGAAAATAAATAATATGTGTGTGTTAAGGAATGCAAATTAAATGTAGAGTATTACAGTCGGAATTAAGATTCATGATGACAACTCTAATGCAAATTAATGTGGTGTAGCGCTATCAAATTGGAATTGCTAGCTGAGTGTTTAGTGGTTGCCATAAAATTAAGATGGAAGGGTTGTAATCAGTAGTTCTAAATTTAGATTTAATTTGGTGATTGAATTGTTTGCTGCTAAGTTTTAATTTATGCATATTTTTTAACATATAGCGAATTATAGTTAGTTGGGATTTGGCATAAGGGTGGTAAAATTTAGCTAGAAATTTGTACTTATAGTGAATAACTAAATAAGTTTCTAAGAATTGGTGAAATGATGAAGGGATTTGTATTGAATGAAAAATAAAAGGTAACCTTCACTACCATTGTAATTCCCAACCTAATAGCAGGCTTCATTGCTTAAAGTTTAAGTAAATGAGCTTATATTGCAATATAAAAAAATAGGAAAAATGAATATCAAAAAATATCAAAAGAGAAAATATTCAACTTTTTACGCTATCTAAATATGTCTATTGGGGCTATGAATGCCTTACTGGCAGTAGAGCTATGTTTGGGGGAATTACAGAGATAACCTTTTTGGGGATATGGACGCTTGACTGGAAGGAAGGCTCTATCCACGGTTGGCTTTAAAGGATTCCCAAACTATGTAGTTCAATGTCAATGAACTAGTTTTTTCACCAAGTTCCAGAAACTGGAATTAATCAAAGAACACACTAATACTTTATGGAGAAATTTTATTTTCTTTATGTCAAAATCCAAGTAAAGGTAAGGTGTTATTGTTTTAAAATATGTATAAGTTAATATTTTTAGTGGGTGATTTAATCCTGAATTTCTTTTAAATTTGGTTTTATTGGTTGCAAGTAGTTGTTGTGTGGTCTCACTACATGCCCCAAGACTAAGGCTTGGGGACCCAAGGGAAAACTAATTCTTATGGAAAGTGCTAGCTAGTTGAAGAGATCACCTAAAGGTAAAAGTAAAAGGATTATTTTTTTAAATAATGCATGATTCAAGAGTATTGAGTACCGGGAATTAGGTACCGAGAAGCTAGAGATGTAAAATGTAAATTCAAAGTTTTGAGCATAAGGTTTCGGTTTGAGAGTGGAGATCCGATAAAATGGAAGTTCCAATAAAATTTGAGGACTGAGAAATTTTTTGGTAAAAGTTGAGGTATCGAGTATCGAGTACCAGGTAACCATGTTAAGTTTAAAATTTAAATGTTTAATGTTACCCGAAAATTTGGTAACTTGACTTAAATAGAATATTACACGAGAATATGATATCTTCAAAGTGTGATATTTATGATGGTTTAACATGATGATTTATTAACAATGATTTTTTTTTCATGAAATTTTTATGAATGTTTTAAAAGGGATTTAATGTGTGGAATTTGTACTTGTAGGAGAAGAAAATTGTAATGCAACATTCGAGTATGGATAGTCAAGAAAATTTGGATTGCGAATAGAATCATATCTAGATTGAGTGATGCATTTTGAGTAGTTATATGTGGAGGATCTTGAGTTTGTCAGAATACCAAGGATCCTAGTATTAAAAATGTGGCAAAAAAAAGTGCCAACCTCTAGTGTAACCCATTCCCGAGAGTAGAAAGCCTGAGACAGACCCAGGATGTAGGAACCAGATGATAAAGCAATCATTCTGAATATATGGGAAAGTTCCTACATACTATCCAGATTCAAGTTATTATCCTACTGATGATAAGAAGATAAAAGACCTAAAATACATTTAATGTGCTAAGGAAGGTTGGCATCAGTTGACTTCATTAGAAATTCTCTTACTAGTTGTCATATTCTACATGCCTTGTTATGATTCGTCCCTTGGATTTCCTCTCATGTATTTGGCTTATCTTCTCTATGTATTGTTCCTATAAAATACAAGAATATTCTTCATTCTAAGTTAAGTTCATAATTTGTGGATGTCGGAAGAGCCAAAACTTCTTTAAGTTTTATTCTTTTTTCTTATTTTTTGAATCATTCTGGATTAAAAACTTGTATCCACATAGAACCAATCAATATCAAAGATAATTTGAAAGCTACCGACTATTATCTTTTGTAGTTGGTTGTTTGTTCAACTAGAAAATATTGTATGCTACGTTGTTTAAGGGTGCATACAAAACCTACCCAGTGTCCAAATTAAAACCCCCTTCTTTAAAATCTCACACCATTCTATGCCTAGTTTTGAAGCAATATGGTGAAGTATAGAGTGGTTTGCTTTGATTTGGTTAATTCTTGGGGCATGTGTGGATAATACCTAGGAGCTCTTTTACTTTTCAAGTACTTTTGATGTTTTATTTTAGTGTAGATGTTTAAATTTCAGAAAATGTTCCAAAAAATAGATGAATGAATAGAAATTTTATTGAAAATATTTTGTTTCCATTGTATTGTTGAATGATTAAAGCTAAATCTACTTAAGTGATGGCAAATATTTTTGAAATTCATGAAATATTATTGCATATTTGTTGATTTCATGAAATTGTCTAATGACTAGCCCAAGAATAACTTTCACCGAACCTTATGATTCCTTTTAAAATTGGAAATTACCATTTACCCATTGTGATTAACAAAATTTTCACAACGAACCCGGATGTGAACCTAGTATGGTCAAGACCTGACTTAAATGAACCGTGGGATTAAGCTAAGTGAACCTAAAGATTTAGGTTGTTTTGGTTAGGTCTTTCAAGTAAAGATAGGCTATTCATTATTAGGTAAGGATTTAAGCTTTGTTAGCTTTGAATTGGGCACTGATTTCTTCCATACGAGAGTGATTCCTACACTTTTAGTGGACCTCCTACACTCTTCTTATTTTTATTTGACCATATTTGGTCCATAATGAGATCCAATTTATCAAATATTTTTCATATTTTTTCTCCTAGGTCTTTCATGCTTCCCTCTTTCTTCATCAACCATTATTTCTTCTTTTGATTTTGAATCAATTGCTAACTTCCTTTTCTCCAACCTCAAGTATTTAATTTATTTTTCACTTGGAAACATAAATGAATCAAACCCTATAGGCTAGAAAGATAAGGTTTTGACACTACTACAATGTTCCAAACATAAAATTTTAGACCTAAGTATCAAATTAAATGTTTCGCTTGAATTATCCAAACAAAGTTATAGCTAAAAATGAGATAAACAAGGGAAATATAGGAAAATTTGAATAGAACTCCACAAACTAAATTATATTGAAATTTATTGATATAAATATAGATATTAAGTTTGATACATTAATTAACATCCATAATAAATTTTTCAAAAAAATTCACAACTCTATTGCAAACTATACCCAAATAGGATGAACATGTAGTGTACCAATCCACTAAAACTATTTGAAACACAAAAAGTACTCTAGGCTTGCATCAAATAAGTGATTTCATATAAGAAGAGGAAAAAATAGAAAACACATAGAAACAACAACAAATAACAACAAAAATTCCTTAAAAAACTCTTATAAACACCAAAAATGCAACTAAGACAACATGCAAGTAAACTACCAAAAACTGTTGAGATCTCCTAAATTTTTTTAGCTCTAATACAACCCATGGATGAAAGTTTACCTCTATGAAAAAAGGGCTTTCATCCCTTAGCCACTTGAAATTTATGGGTTTCCATCCATTCTTCCAATTTCCAATGGGTTTTCATCCACTGAATAAAACACAAGCACAAATATCTATGAGAGAAAAATCAAAGATACAATATTCCCAAAATGAAAAACTTTTGATTTTTATATGAAATAGGCCTAGAATGGGCACCGGAACTCCCACACCTCTCTTTGGAAGATTCTACAATATGGTTCCTAAAATTAAGTAATGGAAAATATAATAACTTTATCATAGTTATCAATGCATTATGTCAAAGTTGTAATATGTGGGTATGTGCAGATCATCATGGAAAAAAAATTGTAAATCAAAAAAATTAGAGTTAGGCAACTTGAGTAAAAATTTGAATAAGTTATCTATATTTAAAAATATGTAAGAATAGAATGTATCAAATTGAATGTAGTTTCCTAAACTACTAGGTTTGTTTAAAACAAAGAAATATATTTGGTGAAAATTTGAAATTTCAATGCAGTAGTACTTAAATTTCAAGGAAAAATAGAAGTAGGTGTCTGTCTAACCACCCTAACCACAATAAAATGATAATAATTTTTATAAAATTTTAGATATAAATAGAAGACTCATGTCCCGATGTGATGTATTTTTTTGTGATTTTTTCCAAGTAAATAATTAATTATGAAAATTTTATTACAACTTTTAAAAAATATAAAAATCTTGTATGTGGCCACCTTAACTTGGTCAAAACTTCATGAAATTCAATTTTCTTTTTTTAATCCTATAGTATGCAAAGCATAGAATGTGACACATGTTTTGGATTCAAAAAATGTGATATTGTTTGAAAGTTATAGATGTTTTTCAATCAGTCTATCGATCAGGACTTTAGTCATAATTTGAATAGAAAATGAATAATAATTACTTATTAAATGCAAAGTAAAGCATAATTTATATTGGTGGAAAGCTGAGAATCTCCTTTAAAACCCTTTTCGCTTCATCAATTTTAAGTTAAAAAAGTTCGCCAACCCATACCCATCATATTACCACTTTTTGGCCCATCATGATCCACATACCATGTCCAATAATAAATTAATAAAATAATAGTAGAAGATGCTTCCAAATTCCCATGCCTCATGTATGTTGTTAATTAATTTAATATTTATTTGTCATAAAATGTCAAATATTAAATAGGAATATTTTCCCTAGCTACTCTAATTACCCAATAGGAAAAAATATGGGCTAATATCAATCTTGAACTTACTATTTTTTAAAAGGGGACATGACACAATCCATCAAGGTTAAAAGGAATTGATAAGGTATCTTAAGAGCCCTAAGAGAAAATAATTCCAATCTATGATGAAGTAGTTCTTAGAGTTCATGGAGCCTATGGATGATTGGTATAGAATCATAGATGTATGTGGGGTCCCTCAAAAATATACTCTAACAATTTTTTATCTAATGGCACTATTTGACCATGGTAAGATCAAATGTATTCTTGCAAAATATGTTGTTTGAGAGTAGTGTAAAGGTGTTAGTAGGCATATTTTCCATTCCACACCTCATAAAACTAAATAAACTATGATAACACATTAAGGTGGGTGGATGAATATTAGGGGAGGCTATTTTTTTATCTCCCAAGGGTTTCAATCCCTTTGGTCTACAAGTTTCTAGAAAGGTCTCTTAAGAGAAAAAAACTACCAATCTATAAAGGAGTAATTGTTGGAGTTCATAGGGCCTATGAATGTTTTTTCTAGATCTAGAAAATATGTGAGGTCCATTAAAAATAAAATCTATTATTTTTCATCAACTTGACACCATTTGAGTATGGAAATATTGAATGCATTCTTACAAAATGCATCATTTGAGAGCATTGTATTGGTGAAAAGATCCTTGTTTTATGTTATAGTCCTTATGGGTCCAAATTTATTGTACCAAAACATTGGAGTGGGTAGGTGAATACCAATGGATGCCCTATTTTATTACCTAGGCGTGTCAATCCATTTGAGCTACAAGGTTTTGGAAAGATCTCTTAGGATCCCTAAGAGAAAACATTTTCCAACCTATGAAATAATTTTTTAGAGTTTATAAAGCTTAAATTATTTTTTATAGACCTACAATTGGATGTGGGGTCCCTTAAGAATAACCACTCTCCTTTTCTTCAACTCAACACAGTTTTACCATGATAAGATCAAATGTATTATTATAAAATGCATCATTTAAGAGCAATGTAAAGGTTTCAATAGGTATATTATATATTCTACATGGGTGTTTACCTAAATTTACTATGAAAAAACATTGGGGTGGGTGGGTGAATGTAGGATAGGCACCATTTCATTCACTAGGTGTGTTGATCTCTCTAGGCTACAAGGTTTTGGCAAGGTCTATTAAGATACCTAAAAGAAAAAAAAAAATCAATTATAATGGAGTAGTTATTAGGTTTTATGGGGCCTAAACATGTTCCATATGGGCCTATAGATAAATTTTGGATACCTAAACAAAATATCATTTTTTTGTCAAATTGATATTATTTGATTTTGGAAAAGATAAAATACATTATTGTAAAATGTGTCATTAAATGATAGTATAAAGGTTCCAAGATCCATATTTTCCAATCTATGCCTTGTGGGGCCAAGTTTAATATGCAAATATATTGGGGTGGGTAGGTGAATTCTAGGGAAGGATCCATTTCATTCCCCAAATGTGGCAATCCCTCTAGGCTACAAGCATGTAGTAAGGTATCTTAAGAGCTCTGAGAGTAAAATAGTTCCAACCTATGATAGAGTAGTTATCAAATTTTTTAAGGGCCTAATGTTCTATATACACATATAGGTGCATATGGGGTCCCTCTAAAATAACCTCTCATTTTTTTTTTATCAAATCAACATTGTTTGACTACATCAAGATCAAATGCATTCTTATAATATGTGTCATTTGAGAGTAATATAAACATGCCAAGAGCCATATTATTTTTCTACACCTTGTGGGTTTCATTCAAATGTGAAAAAATATTGGGGTTAGTAGGTGAATGCTAAGGGGAGCCTTGTTTCATTCCCTAGGTGTGCCAATCCTTTTGATCTATAAGGTTCTCACAATGTCTCTTAAGAGCCCTTAGAGAGAAAAAAATACAAATTCTTTCTTGCTTATTTTCTCAGTCTATGGCATATGAATGCTTCATTTGCACATAATAGAATATTTTGAGTCCCTTTACAATAAATTGTCTAATTTTCTTCAAATCCAAACCATTTGATTGTGCCAAAAATAAATGTATTATCATAAAATGCATCATTTGAGAGTAGTGTAAAGATGACAATTCAAATTTTTTGTTCTTTCACACCTCATGGGACCAAGATAACTACAATAGCACATTAGGTTACACACCTAAATGATACTAGAGGCCTTGGTTCATTTAAGAGGAATCTATATCATTTTAGACTACATTGCACCTTGTTAGTCTCTTAAAAACCTTTAGAGAAAAAAGTTCCCAATTTTTTTCTTGTCTATTCTCTCAATATATGGAACCTACGAATGTTTTGTTTTTTACTTATAGGTGTATGTTGAGCCCCTCTATAATAACCTATCTATTTTTTTCAACTTTAGAACATATGACCATACAAATAATGAATTTATTCTTTTAAAATGCCTCACTTGAGAGTAGTGTAAAGGTGACAATATGCATTTCTTTTCACACTTTTTGGGACTAAATCAGCTATGCTAACACATGAAGGTAGAAAAATGAATGCTAATAGAGGCCTCACTTCTTTTTTTAACTCCCTAAATCCTTTTAGGATACATTGCATCAAGGTAACTTCTCTTAAGAGCCCTAAGAGAAAAAGTTTCCAAACTTTTCTTGCCTAATTTCTCAAGCCATGAGACCTAAAAATATCTCATTTGCACCTATAGGTGGGTGTTAAGTCCCTCTACAATAACATGTATCAATTTTTTCCTCCATACTTTTTGACCATGCCAACAATGAATATATTCTTATAAAATTATTTATTTGAGAGTAGTGTAAAGGTGTTGACATGTATTTTTTTGTTCTTATTCATCTTGTGGGACTAAATTGACTATGCTAAAATATTGGGGTGGGTAGGTGAGTTCTACTAGAGGCCTCATTTTATTCCATTAGTCTATAAATCCTTCCAAGCTACATTGTACTAAGGTAGTCTATCAAGAACACTAAGAGAAAAAAATTATGAAATTTTTTCTTGCCTATTCTCTCAATTTGTGGTACCTAAAAATACCTCATTTGTAACTATAGGTTGGTATCAATTCCCTCTACATTGTTGTATCTCAAGAAATTCAACTCTATATTTTTTTTCATGACAATGATGAATTTATTCTTACAAAATTCCTTATTTGAGAGAACTATAAAGGTACCAATAGGTATTTTTAATCCTTATGCACCTCATCCAGACTAAAGCAACTATGCTAGCACATTGAGGTTAGTGGTTGAATGCTATTAGAAACCTAAATTCATTCCATAGGTCTCTACATATTTCTAGGATATGTTACACCATGAAACTTGACCATGAGTTACACAAGAATATACTTATGAATGCCAAATTCCATTGATATAGATGAATAAAACACTACAAAATTATTAAAGGTTAAAAAAATGAAATTAGCTATATATATATATGGAGTCATGAAAATTATAGGGATTTCATAAATGAGAAAAATAAGATTTACTGCTTATTTTTTGGGTGTCCTAAACTACTTTGTATAGCCCTATCACCATTCTCATCTAGGTTATCAATGTCATAGGTTTTTTCATGAGATCATTTTGTTTTCTCGACCCATTATGAAGATTAATATATTAAATGAGATAAAAGGGACACCCTTAATGAATCCATACATAAATTAAATATTAATTTAAACATAAATTAGTGATTAATTTATACATGTAAAATAAATATTAATTTATTTGAATTATCTCACATTAGCTAATACATGTTTCCTATGTGTTGGAATAGGTTGTAGTAAAGATTAAAACAAAGTAGCAAAATCCTATCAAACCTACCACAAGTAGCTATGAATGTGACGTGGAGTCCAATTCCAACTAGTTATAGTAGTATTAGGTGCATATTGTAAGGGACACATCCCAAATAGTATGTATATGTATACAAATATTTATGGAAGATGTAAGAGATTCATATAATTAACAAAGGAATAAGATATATGTAAGGAAAACATAAAAACAAAATAACATTAAGATCAAACAATGTTACATTGGATTATGTGAATATAACATATGAATATAGTATTGGTTATTGAGAAACATGTCTCAAACTTACTAGTGTAAAAGGCTTAAGGCTTTGGGTTTATCAGGCTAACAGGTGAAGCTTGGTGGGACAAAATATCAAGTCTCTTCAATGTGCTAAAAAGGTTTCATATTTTAGGCTTTAGCTTCATCAAGTTGATAGGCATGTGTTGGTGGGATGGGATGGTGAGTCTCCTCATCATTCCAATAAGCTTTGGGCTTCAAATTTCCAATTTGTTAGGTTGACATTACAATGTTAGAGGGAGTTGGTCTGCAGTCCCCATGACATACTAATGAACTAAAAGGAGTGTTTCATCAAAGGGACATGTTAATATCAGAGGGAGTCACTTGGTGGTGTTACCTACCATCCTTTAGCAGTATTCATTAGCCTGCGTGGTTGTGTGGGCCATACCTCACCACCCCAAGATGGTGATTGGAGAGGTTGGTGGGTGTACGGGCCATCCTCCCATCTTGCAACAGTCTAAAAGGTGACTTACAATAGTGCAAGATATCTAGTTGTCCTACAACTTGTGAGATGTCTTGTGCTCATGTGGTATAGATCCTACCATCCTATGATGGTTAGATGAGATGAACGACGGGTTGACAATAAAGCTTCATCAGGAGATGTACACATATCAGAGGGAGTCATCACAGAGTTTGCTTGATATCCTGATAGAGGATGCTAGTAGTGGTGAATTCCTGCGAAGGACTCTTATCAAAGTAACAATGAGAAATTGGAGAGACATGGTTTCAAGTCTCTTTTATGTTCCAATGAGACTTCGACAAAGGCATCTAACATAATGACGATTGAGTCATTTTATGACCATTTTTCTAGTATGGAAGTTGGAACATCAAGTTTTTGGTGATGCATGAGAAGTTTATATTGAATGTAGTGGTGCATTGAAGTGACTAAGGGAGAGAAGATATGAAATGAGATTGAATCCGAAAGGGTTATGATTATGGATTTTCTCTAGATGGAACAAGATGTAAATCTTCATGTAAAGGCTTAGAGCCTACGTTGTATTGTAATTGTTTATTTGGCTACTAAATTTAATACAATGGATCTATGCTTTTGGAGGATGGGGTTTTTTTACCTGAAATGGTTTTCCCCTCATAATTAACTATTTTTGTTCATGTCATTTGTTTCATCTTACATTTTTAATGATTTTGTTTGTAGAATATATTTAATGCTTTTGGTAGAAACTGGTTGATCTTAAAATATCTAAAATTGTATAATCTTTCCTCTAAGGGTCAATGGTGGGAAATAAACTATCTAATTTTTCCTTATGGAATAGTAGTATGTGTTTTTGAGGCAATCTAAAGAAATGAATGTTACTAAAGACACCTATTGATCTCAGATGCTCATTTTGGGATGAATCAAATTTCCCTTCAATTGGTATCAAAGCCTTCTTCTAGGATTTGGTCATTCCTAGTGTTTTTAGTTCAGTGTATTCCTTCTGTGAAGAATTATTAGTCTAGCAAGCTTGAGGAAATCTAAAGGAATCGACTAAAGATTGATCCTTTGGTGAGTGGAGGTTGTTTTTTTTTTTTTTTAGATTCATGAGACAATATGTAGCTTGAAGGATGGTGAAGACTAAGAAAATGGAGTTGGTCATATTGAAATGATGTGATTTGAAGCTCGTAGTTGATAGCAGAATTATCTTGATGCATGGGGTGGGATTTTTTTTTGTGGTTGTGTTGCAACAAAGCTTTCATATTGGGTGTTTGTGTGAGGCTCCTTGATGATATGGAGAAGCTCTAGTTTTTTTCAGCTATGGAGTAATCAACTTATGTTGGGCACTTTTCTTGGTATTGGAAGGCATTGTTTTTTCATTACCATGATTGCATGTAGGCTATGGAGTTGATCATTGGATGATCTGGAAGCTTCTGCAATAGCTCATCTCCCTCAGATGCATGTACATGTTGGTGGTTGTGGAGTTGGCCTAAAATGGGCTTGGAGTTCTTGAAATACTTTTTCCTTTTATGGATTCTTTGTACTTCCCTGGCTTAGATTCATGTTCCTTGGATTTGAGATTTTTATAGATTTTCCTAAAAAAATCTATGGTTATGCTCATCTATGATAATCCACTATTCTAGTTTAACCAATATGGTATTTTCAGTTTTAGAATTTTGAGTCTTCTAGTTGTGAAGTGGATGTGGATGTGCATGGGTGTTTTCAAACACTATGGTTTTGTAGGTTTTACATAGTCAAGAAAAAACTTGTGGTTTGAGCTGCAATTAAGCTATTTTCTAAACCCTGGCTCTTGGGTGTTATTGAATGAGATAATTATAGTTTTGCATGCATGATTTGTGCATGGTATGAGAAGGTGAGATGCTTCCTCTACATGGGAGTGTTGGTACATGATTAGTCACTCAACATTTCTATGGTGACGCTTGATGGATTGCTTGACTATGGTGCTCAGGTTGTGGACATGATTGGAAAATTGGATTTGAGCTTGATCTGATGTTTGAGTCAAGTTGTCTACATGGATATTCTCTTTGAGATCTCACTTTTGCAATTTCTAATGCAATAGTGGGTTTACATGTTATATTGATTGAATCTATGAGTTGGGTGAAGCCACATAAGTGGTTTACACTTTTGAAGAGGAAGGAAATTTGAGAAAAAATGACCCCATGGCAAAAAAAATTGTTTTAGGGGTTCGCATGAACCTACATGTTCGACTGAACCATAAAGGGGTTCGACCGAACTAGGGTTCGAGTGAACCCATTAACTATTGGGCCCACATTTCCTGCCCAAAAAACAAAGGAAATGTGCATATTAGGGCCCACATTTCTTCTAGCGAACCCCCTTTTTCCCTAATTTTTTAATTTGTACACACAAAAAACCTAAAATTTTACGCTTTCAAGCTCCAGTTGGGGATGAAAATGGGGGAATATTTATAAACCAAACTTGGAATTGAGTAGCCTTCAAAATGAGCTATCCAATGAATATAATTTTAGTATGTTTTGGTTTTATTATCTATCTATTTTTAAGTTTTATTAAATATAGGTTTTTCATCGAAAACAAAAATCTTTGTTCAAGTGGAAAATAGAAGATTATATAAAAAAATTTAAAAATATATGCACTAGATATTGAATTCCTTGATCCAACAAAAAAAAGAAGAATTTGATACATACAGTAAAAGTTATGCGTTATACGGTCGCGCTAGGTCTGAATTGTCATTTGATTGACTTTGAAACTTGATTAAAGAAAAAATATTCAATAAAAAACTATCTAACCAAGTGGAAGCACTAGATATCGAGTTATAAATCTAAATTTGAAAGAATTGAATTTTATCCTTCATGGAAAAAAAAGTTATGCATTATCGGTGTGCATCACTTTTAAAAAATTTTTTGAAAAACCAATTTTTGTGGGAGATGGAAAAGAAGTGCAATCTGATTCCAAAAAAATTGAAAAAAATATTTTTAGAATCTAAAGACAAAATGTGACAAGACTCTAGTTTACATCATCTTCAAATTCCTTACGGTTTAATCGCTATAGGTGCCCGAATGTGGAGATTGTGTTAAAAAAAAAAATATCAGTGTCCAGTTAGGCCAAAAAGTGTAAACCACTATTGTGGGATCACCCAATTATGAAGCTTTGTAGGTGTGTACAGCCTATTTATTGTAGTGGGATAACTCAGAAGTGGATTGTCTATATCCACAAGGTTGATTCAGTGTTGATGCAGAATTATTAGTTGGCCTTGTTTGTGGTCACTTGTGCATTGTGTAGTTGCTTTGAGATGAGAGGA
This sequence comes from Sequoia sempervirens, assembly GCA_007258455.2. Taxonomy (NCBI): domain Eukaryota; kingdom Viridiplantae; phylum Streptophyta; class Pinopsida; order Cupressales; family Cupressaceae; genus Sequoia; species Sequoia sempervirens. The sequence continues at coordinate 31,332 of VDFB02232724.1, forward strand.
TGGATGATGTCGAGTACTTGGATAGTCGGTTATGGGGAACTATAGCATATGTATCATGATGTCATGAATAGCTTGGATACACATCTTGGTGTAAGTTTTTTGACAGTGATGGTATTCTTGCTTGGTTTGGAGATATTGGTGCCATGTGGTATTGTTATCAGATAGACATGTTGATGAGTGGACTAGGAGGACTTTCAGATTAGTAAATTTGGTCATGATGCTTAGAGAGCTTGGTTTTCATGGTTCAGTGGGAGATTTAGCAATAACTTGATCATGATACTTGGAGAGCTTGTTTGTCACAGTTCAGTGGGAGCTTCAATAGTGACTATGGATGAATGATATTCTTGTGTTGTAGATATTACTAGGAGGAAATCTTAGATCCTATTTCTACAAAAGGGTTATTTTGCATTTGTATGGACACTAATTTAATATGTGGAGCATTTTAGAGCTATGGAGGACTCTTATGTTCTTTGGGTTGTGTTTTTAGTGGTGCTTGACAGGCTATGTTGGTTTTGAGTTTTCTTGTTTAGGTCAAGGAACTCTTGATTCTAGATTAGAATTTTGGCATGACGCATTGCTCTTAAGATCATGGAATGTTCACTTGGAGCTAAAACAACAAAAAAAGGGGGAGATATTTTTCTTCTATATGGTTTAGGACATAGATCAAAACCCAATTTCCAATTATCACATTGAAGGGAAACCCTAGAGATCGCAATGCAAAGGAGAAATAGATCTTGCAATAGGGTCACCCTAAGGTCTGATTGTAAACTAATGAGGGGTTCACTAGCAAGCTAGGGCTTAGAAAGACAAATTAAATGCAACTTGTAATGCTTAAGCCTAATGCAATGTAATATTTCACTAAATGACCTAAAAATGCATGTAAGTTAGAATAAAAATCCACAAGATGAAATGTGTGCACCTGGAAATCGGAAGATGACTGAATGAATCTCTGAAATGTTGAAATCACTAAATTTAATGCTAACTAGGAATCATATGCCAATTTGGGTGATTTAGTCCCATATTTGGGTTTCTGTGTAGAAACTGGAATCTAGCTAATGGGTGTCTGAAACTGCAAAAACCTGAAAATGACCTAAAGTGGGACTCATATGTTAAAACTAGTGTATCAGTCCAATTAGGGTTTTCTAAAACTTCAAAGCTTGAATCTGCCCTTTAATGTCTTCTTTATCCTTCCCAATTGATTTTCGGATCTAAAACGCTGATTTGCAACCTGTAGAAGTCTTCCAGGTTTCTCCAATGCAAGGTGACAACTTTGACAACTTTGAACAATTTGACAAATTTCTTGAAAATTTCTCTTCAATGTGTCTTCAACTGAAACCTACAAATCAAACACTAAAGATAGGGGAAAATGTTATTTTGTTAGTGGAAAGGGGTTTGCCTTGGTCAAACCTCGTATTGGTAATCAAACCTTGAAATGAAATGAAATAGGAATGGAGAATGATGAATGAAAAAAATATGATGTTGCAACTCACCAAACCCTAATAATAAGAGGTTGCAAACATGTATGAAGTGGCTCCAATGGATGTAGATCCTGACGCTTGCTTGAATAGAATGGATCTTGAAGGAAATGCTAGCTTGAATCATGAAACCCTACATCACAATTGTTAGCTAAAAAAAAACATGATGCATGAATACTTTTCCATGATGCTTGATGCTTGAATAATGCTCTAAAATGTTTGATAATATTCCCTTAAATTCTCTTGAATTCTCTTGTAAACACTTTAATGCTCTTGTGAACTCAAATTTTCTATAAGGATGCTCATTCAACTTGCTAGGTGTAAAATGAGTGAAAGAAACTTGTATTTATACTTAATTATGCTAAAATTCCCAAAATTACAACACTACTTGCTGACATTAGATCTAGGAGGATAAAATCTTGCCAAGAATTTGAATTAATTTTGATTTTGGGCCACACGGGACTCATATTCAAAAGGTGGCGTATGATTCCCATTAGGAATAATTTATGGAACCTGTATGCACATAAAAATGGTCACATTATAATAAGTCTGGTAATTAATTAAATACAAGTTATTTAATTAATTCTCCTAAAGTCATCTACATATAAATAAATTTAATTATTTATTTATATTGTTCATTTTCTAATTCTTCTACCTTAATTAAATAAATAATTTTATTTAATTATTTACATCTCCACATTCCTCTTAATTAAATTAAATAATTACGATTATTTATTTTAATTATCATATTATTCTAAGTTTGAATATTTATATTCAAAATGGAATATTCCTTCTCTTCATCTCATAGTTAAATTAAATATTTTAAATATTTAATTTAATGCCTTCTAAATCTATCTCTCTCATATAATTAAATATTGCTTATTTAATTATGCAAATTTCTAAATTCATCTTCTCATATAATTAAGTAAGTTTATTTATTTAATTATGAAAATTCATTTTAACTCATCCTTCAAAACAAAAACCTTCCTTTAGATCTGAATGAAAAAAATTGAAAAAGAGGAAACCTTCTATCTCTCTCTCGACTTTCAAAAATCCTATACTGTTCATCTTACCAGACTGAATCTCAACTGTTGATCATTGCCAACTAAGCTTTTGCCTTCGAAAATCTATAAATCAATCCTTTCACAAGCCATTTGGATCGAAATCTTCAGACATCCTTATGCTATCAAAATATTCTATCTTTCATCCATCATTTTCCTTCAAACCTTTACCATATCGTTATGTTGCTGAAGTGAACAACCAACATTCCTCCATTATCAACCTTCAAAATCTACCATCTTAGCATAGCTTTTGCATTTAGCATAGTTTTCATTTTAAATCTCGTTCTTTAGTTGCCATTTTGTTGAGCTTGGTCTGCTGATCTGAGAGCTATCTGGAAAACAACAAAACGCTGAAGATAGAGGAAGATAAGATGGTTTGAGGAAGCTGCTGTTACAGTTTGCATATTTTGTTTCTTTTTTTTTTAGCTTCTTTGATTTAATGTCTTATTAATATGTGTTTGATTTCATTTAAATTGATCCAATATTTCACACACATAGAACCAATTTGAAAAATGCTTAGAAAGGTATGAAACTAGGATTGAGACCTAAAATCGTAGGTGGGACTCATACACCCAAGGTGGCATATGAGTCCCAGAACACCAAATCTAGGTCACACAACCTAAGAAAAACTAAATTATGATTGGATGTTGATTTATGTTAGGATTATCCTTGAAAAGATGCATTAAATGAGGCTTGTGGATGCAAAATAAGGCCAATTAAAGCATAAAGAAACCCAATTATTTAATAAAACCCTATAAAAGTGTGAAAGTGTGTTACAAAAATTTGTAACACTCTAAATAATGCATGATTAAGCTTTTTTAGTTCACAAGGAACCAAGACCTAATGTGAATGTGTCAAACACATTACAACACTAAATCAAGGAAACCTTAAGCTCAGTTTACAAGGAGGGCCCAAACTAGCAAGGAAAAGTAAAAGGATACTTTTTTCATTGCCACATTTAGCCTCCACTTTAGTGAGAGGATGAACTTGATTCAAACTCACACTAAAGTAGAAAAAAACACATCAAGAGGGGTCCAAGTGCACCAATGTTGGTAAGATGGGATGAAAATGATCAAGAGGGGTGATCAAGCCCCTAGGATCAAGATCCCATGACAAGCCAACATAGCCACAAAAGGACACACATGAAAATGATATAAAGAGAAACAACAAGGCATAACCATACACTACCAAAGACAAGGAGAGAAGAAAAATTAAAAGGAGTGGATCAAGCTTCAATCATTTGTCCAATATGATATCGATCAGATCTAGGATATTCTTCCAAAAGATGTAAACTCACTCTAAGGCAATAGAACTTTAGGCTATCCACTGGATGAGTAATCCAAGAAGGTGAGACACATACACACACATCTGGTATGTGCTCACACACACACATGAATGGTTAAGGGAAAGTCATGCCCTTGTTCAGCTTCCTATCAAACCATACCAAATTTATACCTCTTGATAACTTTGATAAGGCACTACAAAAAATGAACTTTTAGCTTCATGAGACAAGAAAATATTTGTATGCTTGGAGCTCATGAACAAACAAGATGGCTCCACAATAATGTAAAGTGTGTTAAGCAAGATGGCCATATAACTGAAAATGAAAATGAAATAATAAGGAACATTCATTTGAGGATACTTGCTTAGTTCATGTAAGGTCTTTAACTTAGGGAACATTGTTCCTAATGCCTCCAAGAGAGGACCAATCAAAGAATAAAATAGTCACAACTTAGTGGATGCGTTGTGTCGCATCAAGCCACTTAGAGGAATATAATATGGTAAGAGAGATCAAGCTTTTGAAGGACATCATACCCAATGTCATCCATAAAGAAAAATACACATTGCATGAAGTAAAAGGACTACACCATGAACATGAAAAAGAAAAAATGCAAAAGAATAATGAAAATGTATGCCCCCACTTTAAAGAAATTTTTGAACACCATAATATGAGAAATTACTTTAGAGTAGAAAATGATAAATGCTAACAATAAAGAATACATGAGAGATTATTTGAAAATCCCTATGCCAAGCCATATGTTTCCAAATAAATCTACGTCATGCAAAAGAAAAGAGAAGGGTTCCCCCAAAATGAAAATCCAAACACATAAGGGATCTATGGATTTGGGGTTAGTATGTTCTTGCTACACTGTTTTTATAGAGCTCAGAACTATCATCATTCCCCAAATACACATAGAACTATAAGAATGACACAAAGACAGTGAAAAAAATAAAATCATTTTGGTTCAAGATGGAAGAGACATGAATGTATTGATTCCTTGTGTCATCCCCAAAAGGAAAACACAAGACAAATGAAAAGATAAAGGGAAAATGTTTTTGGGTCAACATGAAGGAGACATGAATGTCTCAACACCTTGCATCATCCCCAAAAGGAAAACACAAGACAATTGAAAAGATAAAGGGAAAATAATTTAGGTCAACATGGAAGAGACATGAATGTCTTGATGCCTTGTGTCATCCCCAAAAGGAAAACAAAAGAAAAATGAAAAGGTAAAGGGAAAAAAGTAAGAGATTTATGACATATAGAAGAAGGAAGGTACAAATAGAGGAACATCACAAAGAGAGAGAGATACATCAAATAGAACATCATGGGGGATCACATCATTCACATGCAATCACATAAAATAAAATTAAATAATACAAAATACTAGTAGGACACATGCGAGTCAACCTAGAGCATGTGATCCACATCCCAATCATGATCATTATATATAGAAGGTGGACAACTAGCCAAAGGGATATTAGTAAGTGTTGAACTAGGTCCATCACTAGGTTCAACATTCTTCTTAGTAGAATTTCCATTTAAGCTCATGGAAGAGGAAAACAATGTATTCAATTCATTATGCACCTCTTCATCAATTTTAGTAATATCCTCATCGTCATCTAGAATAATCTCAATAGGAGGTCGAATGATAATGTATAAAGAAGGGAACTCTTGTTGTGGTTGCATTATAGGATATTTTTATTTTAGGGAGGGGGTAGAATCATCATGCATTGATTTATTCAAGTTTGGATCTTGATTTTATTTGTTTATTTCTTCATGTAACCTATGAGCAAGGGCACGACATCTAAGTCTACACTCTCTAGCACCTTTGTTTCTTTTAGTCTTATTTTCAAGTTGTGTTTGTGTAGGAGTGGGTTGATAAACCATAGGATTATCTTCTTCCCCAAGGGGAGGAATGGGAGGAACCATGAGAGGTTGTTCAACCACTTTCTCTTTAACTTTGTAAACTTTTTTTTATTCTAGGAGGTGTGACAAGAACATTTTCATTTTCTCTTGGTCTTTTGTAGGAAGTAGGTGAAGGTTTTGTCCTAGGTTGGTCTTGGTTATTTGGAATTTATTTATGTTCAATCATAGTTTCATCAAGGATGGTAGGCTCGGTCATGGGTAGAGGCATGTTTCATAGGCATAATTCTACTATTTTCTTTGCCTTGAACTTTTGGTAGGATTTGAAAAAGAAGTCTTCTCATGGTTTGATAGGTTCTATAGGCTCAGGCCAAAATAAATCTAAGAAAAAGTTTCCATGGGAAGACAAGGGGTTAAAACCACTATGAAACACATTGAAAATTTCATTTTCAAAGGGAAAATTTAAGCATTTATGTACAACCGAAGGGACTACATTCATGGAGTGAATCCATGGATATCCTAGCTTCACATGAAATTGGTCCAATTGTGGGATGATGGAGAATGAGATATCTAATGTTTTTAGTCTTATTTGTAAAGGTAGGGTGATCAATCCCATCATAGGGAAAGTGAAACCATTATCCATCTTAATCCATGCTTTCATTTTATCATATATATCTTGATAGATTTCATGTAGACGTAAGAATTCCTTAGTGAACACATTCTCTCCATAGATGAGATCTATTAATATCCCATTAGTGGGCTTATCATAGATTCGACCGAATATGTAAAGAGGACCATCAAGTGTGTGTTTAAGTATATATTCCAAGGAGATAGAAATATCAAGAGTCTTTTTAGTTTGGAACTTATGAGGAATGGAATCTATCACTCCTACCATATCATCCATATGACCATTATCTATAGGATCATGTTGAATAGTATCATTGTTATCATCATTCGTATCAACATTTATCACATCATTCTTTGTAGTTTCACTAGCTTTGATAAATTAAATGTTATAATTAGGCATAAGGTTGGTAAGAACTTTTAATTTTTGGTTAGGAGGGGAAATGGACTTATTTCCTTGATCACTAACACCTCCAACAGAAAGACGACCGAAATCAATGAGGTCTTGCATGAGATGTTTAAGACACTTGCAATGTTCTTTATCATGTCCATTTTTCCAGTGATAATGACAATAAGAATTTGGTCTATAGTTTACAGGAATAGTTTATTAGGATTGGATGTTTTGATGGGAGGTAAGGTAATCATCTTCTATTCTAAGAGTTGTGTAATTGTGCTATGAAGGGTATTGGGTAAGGGGGCGAATTTCCTTTTTGGATCCCCATAGCTAAAGAGTATTGTGAATTTAACGACTACTTAGTTATTAGAATTTTGAGTTGTTTGTTGAGGTGGATTGAATTGAAGGAAACCTTTATTCTATTTTCTAAAAGGTTGAGAATTGTTTTGGTTTGTGGACTTAGACTTCTTAGTATGACTAGAAGTGGACTTTGTATCTTGACTACTAACCAAATTTTGATAATCATAGAGGGTAGTACATAACTACATGGAGGGAAATTTCATCATGGTAAGCTTATCTTGTATCTTACTTTGTAAATTCTTTATGAACATATTTTGAAGGTGAGGATCAGGATCCTTGACATCAATTTGGGAATAAAGTGATTGATAGCATGAGACACAATCTATAATCTTTTCCTCATTTTGCTTACATCTCATCAATTCAAACAAGCTCATCATAGGGGTCATATGCACTTGGAAATGGTTTATAAATGCCTCAACTTGTTCATTGAATGAATGAATTGAGTTGTTCACTAATGAAGAGAATCATTCTAAGGCAATATCTTTCAAGGACATGGGAAAAATCTTAGCCAAGAGTTTATCATTAATAATAAAGTCACTACATAAGGCGGTATAGTTGGAAACATGTTTAGATGGATCCCCTTTTCCCCCATATTTCTATAATCTAGGCACCTCTACACCTTGTGGCATCGGTGATCACAATATCTCCAAGGATAAAGGATTTATTTTGACATAATATGTATGTGGACCATTTTGATTTTGGTTGATGGTAGAAACTTGCTTTTGAAGGGATGAAACATTTGCAAAAGTTGATTTATGAGAGGATAATTGCTTGTATTATGAGATGGAGGTGAAAAAGGTGAAGGGGTACATGTGTTTGAGGGACAAGTGAATGGAATGATTATAGGTGGTAAGGTGGTAGGAGATATGACGTGTGATTCCACAAAGTTACTAGGGATGTTAGTGGAAATACCCAAGGAAGGAATCAGATTACTATTCGGTTGCATTGTTGTTGTGACTTGTGGGTTGGTATAGGTAGAGAAAGAGGAAATTTTTGTGGGAGGAGGAATTTCAATTCCTCATTGGCTTGTGACATTGTTCATAGGTAAAGGACAACTAGTGTTTGAGGGGAAGTGTTTTCCAAAGATTTGAACTATATTTTTCACAAGGTCAAGTCCATCTTCACTTTCTAGCATGCAGTGAATGTTATTTATAGTAGGGATAGCATTGGTTGAAATGATGTCATTTTGCACTTGATGTTATTGGTTTGCTAAATCTTCATGAATTTGGATTATGTTTTCTTGTGGAACACTAGCAACCATTGTTTCAACATGTGTTACACTATTTGAAGGCAAAGAGTTGTTAAGGGTATAGTCCATACCTAGTGTACTAGTGTCAATATTAGGAGTGAAAGAGCTAGATAATGCAAGATCCATGACAATTGTGCTATTGTCGTATGGCACGAGTCTTGAACTTTGTCTCACTATAGTATTAGCAATAGGACACCAAATACTCATGCAAGGGTTACTAAATGAAAATGCAATATAATCTAAGAACAATGAGATGGATATAACAAAAAATTTGTAAATTGAAATAGAAAAGGGTATGTGCAGGATCATGATGGGAAAAAATGTGGGGATATGATGGGTATGTGCAGGGTATGTGGCTAACAACTTCTTTCTTACCCAAAATTGATGAAACAAAAAGGGATTTTAAAGGATATTCTCAACTTTCCACCAATATAAATTATGCTTTACTTTGAATTCAATAAATAATTATTATTCATTTTCTATTTGAATTACAACTAAAGTCTTGATTGATTGGCTTATTGAAAAACATCTATAGCTTTCAAATGGTATCACATCTTTTGAATCTGAAACATGCGTCAGATTATGCTTCACATATTATAGGATTAAAAAAAATAAAATCATGAAGTTTTGACCAAGTTAAGGTGGTCAGACATATGCGTTTTTATATTTTTTAAAAGTTGTATTAAAAAATTCATAATTAATTATTTACTTGGAAAAAAATTACAAAAAAATATGCAACACATCGGGACATGAGTCCTCTACTTATATCCAAAATCTTATAATTTTTTTTTATCATTTTATTATGGTTAGGGTGGTCAAACAAACACCTACTTCTTATTTTTTCCCTAAAATTTAAGTAATATTGTATTGAAATTTAAATTTTTCACGTAATATATTTAAAAAAAAAAAAACCTGGTAGTTTAGAAACTACATTCAATTTGCTACAGATTCCATTCTTACATATTTTTTAAATAATAAAGATAACTTAGTCAAATATTTACGTCAAGTTGCCTAACTCTGATTTTTAGAATTTGTCACCACTTAAGGGCCTATTTTTTCCATGATGATCCTGCACATACCCAAAGGTATCCACAACAAACAGGAGCACAAAAAAAGAGTTTTAAATTCTAGAAAATGTAGTGCGGAATCTACACTAGGACTAAATAACCCAAAGGGGTGCTTTGATGGTACGTCAATGTAACACAACAATGTTAAAATAAAATATTTCTACCCTATTTCTCTTGAAAAAGATAAATAACCTAAAGCAACCTATCTTCCAAGGTCTTTGTAGTTGGTTCTCAACTATGCTAATTTTATTCAGTGACCTATGCAACTGTAACGTTCAAGGGGCCTGCTAGTAAAAGGATACAAACTATATAGTACAAATTAATCTAACATTTGGGGGTGTAAATAAATATCAAAAGATAAAACAAAGCTCATAAAACAAAACATAAATGCAAATTTCCTTCAATTTAGACATACAAAATTCATAATGAGCATTATTTCCAAATAACTAAACCATAAAATGATACAATCCACAGAAAAAACTATACCATTGCATTCATTCATAGTGAAAATTCAAGACACACAATCATTCACCATTCATAAACTCCAAAATCAACAAGCACATATCACAAGCTCATCATTAAAACTTATAGATCAATAAACACCAAGAAATCTCATTCATAGATAATTCAATGGAAACAACCTCAGATTCAGAATCTTCTATTGACTTTCATCAAATAAGAGACATTTACGCACAACATTCATTGGCATACAAATGACCATTTGTTCATTGGCATCATCATTAAAACTAGTTCTGGAAAATAACATAAATTGTATTGAAAACTATAAAAATGTCCAAGTGTCTTTGCATAAAGCTGTAAAAAGTTTCTGAAATTGTAAAATTCTCCTAACTTTGTCCTTAGATAGAAATTATCTCTTCAATTAGCCAACCTTTACAACATGGAGATAAAAACTACATATAGACAAGTCCTAACACTAATTTCTCCAATTAGAAATTGAGATCTACAACTTTAGGGAACAACTAGAGCTGCATGAGATTACTGCCCATCATGATCTCCATTTCAATTTTTGATGACTCTGTATCAAAATATGATGCACAAAGAGGAGGTCAAACTATTGGGGGATCTTTAGTTGAACTTGTGTTATGATCCTAAAAAATAGGGAGAGCTACCTAGTTGGCCATATCATCTGATGCTTCATTCAAAAAGGAATATCCCATACACTTTACTCCCCTATCTTCTGTTCAAGTAAGTACTCATCATAGTTTTCTAAAAATTGTTTGAGCATGTCCACATCCGGCCCATTTACCAAACTATCCTCAAAATTTATTCTCTTCAAATAATTAGAAGTGAACTTTTGCATATCATCCAATTTAGCAAGCTCCTCCTGGGCAATCTTTACTACCTCTTTGATGTCCATGAATCTGTCAATTAATAAGTCATCACCATCATCTCCCTTTTGCATTTCCTCTTGAAATATATTATCCCATTTTTTCCTTAACTCATCAAGAGGGAAACCATCTTTCATAGGAACATCTTCATTCACCATCATAGCTATGATTGCTTCCAACTCCACAATTTGATCTGTCAAATCCTTGCCAGCCTGTTATACCTCATTTCTATGGGAAAAAATAAATGAAGTCTTGAATCTTATACTATTAATAGTTTTATCGATGAAATCTTCATTACCTTCTTCAAGGATAGATTGTTCCAAGAGTGTTTGTTGAGAAAATTTAGTAATTTATTTCAATTTCTTCACATGCTCCATGTATTCCTCTTCTTGCTTCCAAAGGTCCTCAACATATGTAGTCATATCATTGGATGATTCCAATTCTTCTTTATGAACCTTTTGGGCTTCAACAAGTAATTCCTCCACCTCTTGGTTGAACCAATCAATCCATCTATCTAGCATCTTCACCTTGCTTCTCATATCAACAAGATCATCAACTTCTTTCTTGCTTAACAAAATAGGTGTTTGTGGAGCAAAAAATTGTATAGAAATAGGAGAGGATGGGTCCTTTAAAAACCTATGCAATTGATCTAACTGAGCCTTGATCTCATCTTTCTTTTGTTTATACTTTACCATTCTTGACTTGGTGGAGGATGCTACAATATCAATCAGGTCCATTTATTGGTTTCTTGTAGGCCTTCCCAAGTTTACAGTACCTAGTTGATAATCACTCAACTGCATCTCTAATTTGTCCTTGTCCACCATAGGAATGGAACATTTAGCTACAATTTCTCTAGCATCTGTCAGTTTGGTGGAGTGAAGGACTCTAGCCTTTTTCTTGGGCCTTTCCTTCTCAATCTCTTTCATCATATCATCCTAGTTTAGGGGTTCGGGATAGACTATTTGTTTCTTTTCTAGGTTGAGTTTCAACCATGTTGGGGCAATAGGAGGAGTAATCACTTGTTGTGAGGAAGAAGTGGTAGAGGAGTGAGGTTGCAAAATTGTTAACTTAGGTTGGGAATCAACCTCTTGTTGTTCCTTGTTTTCCATTCCCTTTGCAAGCCTATCAACTTCAACTTCCTCTCTTTCCTCCTCCAATCTCCTCTGCTCTAACATATCATCTCTTTGTTTCTCCAATTGTTTAACTTTCTCCCACATTTTGGTAGCTTCTTGCTCCTGTTTGGCTTTTTCTTCTACCTCCAACTTCTTTAGAAAGAGATCATTTTCATCCTTCTTCCTTTGGGCCTCTTCTATAGCCTTGCCCTTGACTTCAAGGTCCTCTTTTTCTCTCCTTTGTCTGGCCTTTTCCTCTTCAAGGTTTTCTGCAAGAGGGCCAACTTCTCCCTCTCTACATTGGCTTTCCATTCACTTTCTTTTTGTTGATGCAAGAGGTCTTCCTTTTCCTTATGTTTTCTTGCAAGCTATTTACTCTTTTTCTATGGATTTAGCCTCTTGTTGCTTTGCAAGTTCCTCAGCTTGCACTTTGGCATCAATGTCCTTCTTTGCATCCTCAAACAATTTCCACTGGTTTTCCATAGTTAGAACATTCTCAATTCCAACATCATGGATGTACTCAGTAGTTGTGGTCATAAGAGGCTCATGGTCTGATTATTTAGCCTCCAATTCAGTGTCAATGTCATGAATATCAACCTCTTTTTGTTTGTCTTTCTTAGCCTATTCATGAAGGTTGCTTGTAGGAACTTCCCTAGTAGACTCCTCTAGGAGGGAAGGTTGAGATGAATCTCCTTCTCCAGTAGTAGTAACTTCTACACCTTGTGATTCATGAGCTTCTTGAGAGTGTAGTCCTAGATCAACATCTCCTCTAGAGCTAGGAGGAAGGTACTCCAACTATTCCTTGGGAGTTGTCCACCTCTTTGTTCTTTTGTATCCTTAGGTACTTGTTATTTTCCTCTTCTTTGAGGATTGAGCTTCTGGCTCCCTTGTCCTCATGACCACCCATTGGATGCTTCTATCCATTACAGTCCTGGAAAGTTGTTTAATTTCAATGAATTCATCCTCATTCCAATTTATTGGGTCCAAGCTTTTAGTACCTATATTCTCAATTTCATACCCGGGGTCCAAAACTACACCATCATCTGATAGTATATTAGTAATGTCCTCCTTCACAAGATATTCAATCATCTATGGGATGGTAAGCCTTTCATAATTTATTTTCCTAACATCATAGTCATCTTCCATATCAATCCAAAAATCTTCTAACAAGTTAAATTTTTTATCAAAAATAGTAGGAGCTATGTCATTCATTTTATGCTCTAGATCAAAATGTTTCCTAGATGTATACAAGCCCAATTTTAGATATCTCAACTCTTCACACATTGCCTTTGTAGAAAAATTGTGAGCACAATAGTATTCTCCCAATTTCATGGGGAATTTGTGGCATCCAAGCTTGTGTTTGTTGGAAAATTTTGCATTAACCCCTAGAGCCTGATAAATGAACTCCATAAGCACCATTCTATCACTGCAGCATCTTGGCAACTAAAGATGATGTCCATCAAAGCCTGCCAACCTAAAATATGAGAGCTTTTGGTATTGGATATACCAATGTCCTCATTCAGAAATGAAAGCCATGGCCTCCCTGTTCATCCACATCCCCTATCAACCTATTGATGATGGCATAGAGGAATGCATCATTGACCCTTCTATAGTGCAACTTTGAGGTTTACAAGGTCAACTGATCATAATTCTCCCATGCCTTATTTTTCCTAGGAGCCTCTCCTAATGTGTCCACTGCATTTAAACCAGGGAATATGCCCCTCCTCATAGTTGAATATATAACATAAGAAATCAAAGATTTTTTTTTGCTTTCCCCACCTAGAGCATTTAGTCACTACTAGATTTGACACCATTTTCTGATGGGCGTTTGTTGGTCATTCGACAAATATTTGTTGGAAGAGTGACGCAATGGCGAAAATCTTCTCGTCGCTATTTTTTTGTCGCAAGGCCAATGACAAATTAAACGTCGAAATAACAGTGAAGAATCGTCGGTCAACGACA